>CM034146.1:713208031-713455531 GCA_019776745.2 Taxus chinensis | reverse complement strand
AAACCAAGCATGGTTTCCTTATCAAGGATGGAAGATGAGGTTCAAACCATATGAACAATCATCTTCTACATAAAACTATGAGGGGAGGAAATAAAATAAAGACCATCATGGCTTGTCCATCAAGCCATGTGGTGTAAGAGGGGGTTACCTCCCTCTTCCCCTACACTCCAGAATCCACCTCAAGTAGGATGGATGAAGAAAATAAAAGAAAACAAGATTATCTAAACATCTATAACAAACATGTAAACAATACCATATTCAAACAACCATTTTAATTTTACACAACATACTAAAGCAAGAAGAAAAGAGAGGCATGAAGGCCTACCTCAGAACAAACTATCCCTCTCTAAAATAGTCCAAGTACTTCAAGCTCCAAGCTCCTAGCTCCAAGCTCTCTCCAACTCTCATAGTAAAAAATCACAAGAAAAAGTCCATACCCCTCTCCAAGAGGAGGTATAAAAAGAAGAATCCATCACAAATCCTCACAAATGAGAGGGTGACATGTGTCATCCATCTCATTCTCTAACACAATATTCCCAAAATCCCATTAAACATAAAACAAAACACATTTAGGAAGAAAACTCCCAAATTTATCAAAATGACAATAAGCCAACACACTTCAACTTTTAAAAAACACATAAATCAAACACACCTACAAGATGGTGACATGAGAGGATTCAAATAGGAGGGAAAATCCCATTTGACCTTGAAAAGGGACCCCCTACCCATAGGTAGGGTCCAAGGGGTCCATTTCAGGGTAAGGGAGACCCCCAATGTGAAAAGGGATCCTTACAAATGCCACATTTAGCCCAAATTCGACTTTGGGTAAAGTGGCTCAAAGGTAGAGGTCGTGGGGCCCACCAAAATGATGATTAGGTAGTCCCAAACCACTAACAACAAGGTTAATTAACTTGAAACATCACTATTACATGTAGGGACCATTAGGTCCTTAAACTAGTTTAACACAAGGCTCAACAAATTAAATTGACATAGGAAAATTAGGAATCCCTAAGGGTGTCCAAATATAAATGCGCCACATACACACAAGGTCAAACAAAGATCATGCATGGCTTAGAATTTTCCGGTCCAGTTAGTCACTTGTACAACTTGAGGTGTAACTTTGAAACCCACGTTCTCCTACATGATTTGTAATCCACACACTCAATTCACACATTAAACATACCTGCTCGATACAATAAATCAGAGAATAATAACAATAAATCGATAATTAAACCAATCATGCATATTCATTCTAATCTATACAACAATCGATATCAAAATGAGATAAATATACTCTAACAACATGCATCCAAAGTAAATCAATATATAAGATCCATCTAAGATATTGCATGATGACATCCAAATTACCATTATCAGCCAATGATATCAAAGTATACAACAACATCAATATCCATCCATTATATATCAAATTAACTAACTGCATCACGTCTTGCTGGTATCCATAACCATATAAGTGCAAACAAACTAAGATGATGATCATAAAACTAGACTGACACCACGTGTCCTAAAAAATCACATGTGTCACCAAATAATCCATAATGAAACCACTTAATATCAAAATGGTACTAAATCAATATTTCAAATCTAGTAAATGAAACGAGTCAACAAATGAACTGATGCCAGAAAGAGGTGGGCACTACAAAATGCATAGAATTTGATCTCAATTCTTATGAATTTTGTTGTTGCAGTCAATTGTTTAATAGAATACTTCAAAAATTTAATTTCATAGAATGTTATGATTGTAGTGTACACATAAAATAAGCAATCCGTATCGAGCACTAGTAAATTAGTAAGGCTCATGTCTCTCATCCAATCACATAATTAATAATGTTTAAAACTTTTTTATATTGATTTTTTATCAGAGGAGAGTGTGAACTCTACTAGATTTATGAGCGTTGGATAAGATCATCCCATAAATTCTAGGATTAATTTGTTTTTAAAAAATGCCTTCAATAAATCACAGTTGAGATGATCTGATTATATGCACAATATGGTTTTTTTCATGGTGGCTTCAATATTTAACTGTTATAAGACGCTCACTATTTCATAACAGTTGAGAACAATTTTCCTATTGTTTTAATATAGTCACAATGGAAAATTAAATGAGCATCATGAACAAAGTGAAAAAAACATGTAAATGAATGTTGAGATGGTCCTTACACACATCTTTTAGCTGAAATATGAATGAATACAATGTAAATATTTTACACTATGGATGAATACGAAGTATAAAATATATGTAGTTTGACTAAACAAATATTAATATAAAATTGTTCAATTATAACAAAATCCACTTTTTATTTCCAAACCTCAAGAATTAATACAAAACATGGACATTTTGCAATAGAAACATAGTCCTTTGTAATGTTTGCAGTGTGTGTTGAGAGTTATTATTACAATAATGACTATATAAATTGGAAAAAGCATCCATAGGTGATTGTGAAAGAATGATAGTCACAATTAATATTGACTTTATGTTCTTAAAATGTTTTAAATAATTCTCTTTAAGAGTTGAATTTAATTTTATTATATTGAGAATGAATAAAATTCTATATAGTAATTTTAAAGGAGGATTTATACGTAGTTGTCAATTTAAAATTATTATAGTGCAACATATTCTCCAAGCAAAAAAATGAATTAAATAGGTTTAAAGGAGGGACCTAGAAAGGATGGTACCAAGTGGATGAATTCACACCATCTCCTTCACCACCACATGCAGATAGAGAATATTGCAGATATTCGACCATGATAGATATGCATACAAATTGTAGATGCTAGAAAAGGCACATGAATTGTTTGATTATTATTCCTCAATGGAGATGTGGCAACATGGAGTACCATGATTAATGAACACATCATATTCTATATTATTATCTCTAATATTCCACTTTTATTTTTATCTCTAATATGAATGAAATCCTCTGGATTGTCAGATCTAGTGGCTCCAAGATTCATATCACACTCACAGGGTAATTCTGTGGATCACAGAATGGGGGAAAAATCCTCTATTTTGGCTGCGGCTTCTATAGATAGTGGTGGAGTGGTGATGGCCAAAGTTTTCAAGACTGAGCAGAAAAGGTTTTTCTTCGATCTAGGAAGCCATTCTCTGGTGCCAATTCCTTAGAACTTCAAAGGTTTGTGTTATTTTTTTAGATTTTTCCAATGGCCCATTTCCTAGGCTTCTATTTGATGAAACATTTATCAACAAGGGTTTTAAGCACCCAATTATACATGAAACATCTGTATTTAATTGTTGAATAAAGAGTGTTAAATATGTGTAAGTTAGCTTTAGTTTTTAGGCTTTTACATTATCAGTTCTAGAGCTTTTCCTTGTTAGTTAATCCACGCAAAATATACAAAGATTTAACATCCCTATTTCTCTTGTCATTGACAATCATTGAGACTTGTTTTTGATTGGGATGATAGTATTGGAAATCATAGTTAGAAACAAGTCTCTTAAGCAGTTGTTATTTGATGTGTTTTGAAGCTATTCATTTAGAATGGGATAAGCATTAGATACATTGCATCACATTCCATAAATTTTTTGAAACGTAAATGGGTGTGTGGCATGAGTAATAGAAAATTCCTCCTACAATGAGAAGGCATGGATAGGAGTTACCTTATCATCCTCTCTAGGAAAGACCATTTTATTCTATACTCTCCATTATTAAACTGAAAAAAATGATTGAATATAGCAAGTGTTGATATATATATATATATATATATATATATATGCTATTGTGTAGGTAGTGGAAATTACAGTCTTTATGGCTTTGACATTTGTGTTAGTGTAAATTTTTAATTCTTTATTGATATATTGTTCCTTCTCCCCTTCCAAAAGTGCTAGTTTGAATAAAGTAACATATGCCCCGCAACATATTTACAACAAAATAGCCGAATGCAGTAGTTTCCTCTCAAAGACAATTGAACCCGCTTCAGATACAGATATAGATTGAGATTTAGATCAATTAATTTGTATACAATGAGGAGATATTAGGGTTACAGATTTATCTCCATTTGTAGGTCTGATTTAACCCATAATGGTGCTTATTTTAAGATGTCTATTAGCAAGAGCTCCGTTTAACACAGTTATCTGTTTATTTCTTTAATGTATTTCTCACTGTAACTATCCAATTACTTCTAGATTTATAACATTAACTTGGGTTTCAACGTGGATGATGCCTCTAGATCTCAAATAAAGCGCTTGTATTATTATGCATGGAAAATGACAAGTATGCAAGCCCGTTTAGGATGTGTCGCTCTTTGTGTTCTACTTTGGGTTTTGAATAGAGGTTAACCCGGTTGATGGGTTTGTTTGACATCCTGCCTAAAAAATTTATACGACATTCACCCATTCCTTATCTGTTTGGAGGATTGTGCGCCTTGTTTCTTTTAATTGTAGATGCTCTATTTATTCTGGCCTTTTCCCACTTGACGAAAAACCACGAGGAATGTTGGCATTGTTAAAAATAGAGGAAAACACAACAACACAAATTTTTCATGCTCTTCTTAGAAAATAGAGGAGAGCGCAGTGGTAATTATTACCGGGGTGAGAGGCATCTTTCGTAGCCACTCTAACAATGTTGGGAAATACTTCTCGAATTCATGGAGATGCAATAGTGATGGAAGTTTGAAGAGATGGTGCATTACAACCTAATATATATATCCAAGATTTTTCTAGGAAGGAGATGAGTTAATGTTGAATCTAAGTTGTTTATTGTTTACTGTTATGGTCGGACATTAAATTATGAGATTGTAGAGGTTTTATTTTGTTTCAGAGATGGTGGTGTTATCAAATAAGAGCATGTTTTAGATTTTGCATCTACGTATTTAGCTTCGATTTAGAATTTTATTTTATTTTTTGATTTTTTTGGGTATTTTTGGAGCTTACATTAAATGACTTTGATCTTTCAATTTTTTGTAAAAAAATCTAATCAGCTATCAGCACACTTGCAGTCAATAGATTACGAAAAACTTCTTAACATGTAATGGTAGCACATTAAAATTGTATTTTCCTTTTCAACTTTATCCTTGGTGTGTTTGTAAATGTGCAAAAGAAAAATATCATGTTTTCATCCACTTGAAGAAAGTGTCATGTTCTCCATCATAAAAAAGGGAGTGTTATAGTTCAAGCAATGGTAGGCATTCAATTTTCAAAGGAAATTTATATGAATTTGATACTACATTCGAAAATACATTTTTGATTCATATGTGACATCATAACATGAAAAAGGCAACAAGTGTATTTTTAGATTTTAAGGATAAGTGCATATAATGACATGAGCAATTCTTTCAATTCGATCACAATAATTTGTTTTGGATTCTCTTTGAAGATGGTTATATGATGAAGTGAAAATAATTTCAATCTATGTTCAATATTTCTCCACCTTTGTATGGAGTTTTTTTTAATGTTTGTATGGTGCATAATAAGTGAATGAAATCCTCCAATTTCTCTCTACTCAATCATCTCTTCTTGAAAGTTTATTTTGTAATGAGAGAAATGTATTCCAAAAAATGTTAGGATGGAAGTTAAAATATAGAACAATATAATATTAATATGAAAAATATTCTTTACAGATGAAGATTGTGACTCAATAACCAATGATTTCTTTTCTATTCAATTTCTTATCTAACCTTTAAGTGCAAATTACACTCACATGCATAACGTGAAATCAAATGCCAATTATTGTTCACACTTCATCTATTTCCTTGCACTTACTTGAGTTTGGCGATTACAAAAGCTTGGCTGTCACGATTGCTCCAAGATCACACATAGTTATATTGTGGCATGTTATCTACGCAATAATGAATGTGTCTATTAGGACATGCTACAGATGTTAGTTTCATTGACTATAAGATCTTGTTCATATGTAATGTTTATCTCTAACCATTGCATTTTTGAATATGTATTATATATTATACTTCTTATCGAACAAACAACATGTTGTCTTGACAGTCTTGGATTACATGTTGGTCATATGTGATTGCAATGATACACAATCTTTTGATGTTCACATGACGTTCTATCATGTTTGTATACACACTTTATATGGTTCAGCTCATTGCTTTGAGACTTTATAGTACATTTTCTTAATGAAGATGAGTAAATTGGCCATGGTACCATCTTCCTCACTACAAAAGTCTTCAGAACATACAACTAACTCTTGTTTCAGAGATTCTAAACTATGTAAGATGGAACATTTCACTTCTGAGAGAAACTAAGATTAGATGGTGTAAATGGAACAACTGGTTAGATTTTCAAAAACAATTTCCATGAGTAAATCAAATACGGAATTCATATTCAAAATTGAGGGGCAGTTATACCACATGTCCCTCACCTCTCCTATATGACTCTCCCCTTGAAGGACTATGTTCAAACTTTCAAGGGGAACATCGAACACATCCACAATCTGAGGGATGCCTCCGCATTGCAATCATGTGGAACATGATATAGGCCTATACATGGTTCATACATTAATATTCACTAACAATGTCCACAACGCATTGATGGTACCACCAACATGATCATTAGTTATGGTTGTCTAATTTATATTTGATAGGAGAAGATCCATCTTGGGATCCCTCCATACAAGTTACATGGTTCCCAGGACCTCATATTTCAAGAGGGAATTGTTACCATTGCAAATCCTTGCTTGTTTAAAATGGCCAAGGGATTAACTATCCATAAGTCTTAGGGATCAAATGCTTTCCATTGAGAAATAAGGTTGACATTGGAACCACGTGAAAGCAATATGGTCTGACATTCACACCTTTCTCTAGAGTATCCCTCAACTTGCCACCATTTTTGAATTTCAGCCATTTTAATCCTTAGTGCTTTAGTTCAATAGTTACTAAAAAATGGCGCTAGATGTCACCCCACAACACTCTGGAGCAAGAATTTCAACAGGAGTGAATCAAGACTTGGTTTGCACTACTATCCCTGTCGTAAATACTACGTTCTACTTTGTTTATTCTAGTTTCACTACTACTTTACTGCAATGGTTCACTATATTTTAGTCCAAAGTGGCTTTTTCATTCATGGGACTATTAATCGTACACACATTTATTTGGAAATAAAATTACCCACAAAAGGCTACCATTCATGGGATATTTTAGTACTTGTCAACACTGTGCAGTGGTATATCATAGGTATGTATGTTTATGTTCAAATGTCTTGATAATATAATATTGTAATCGGTATATGTAACACGTAATTTGTAACAAATCTTAACTGTACACTTAGAAAACATAAATTTAATGTTTCACTCTTTACATTCTTGGATTATTGACCACTATCATATCCCACTCTTTATCAAACTTTACAAAAAAGGTTCTTTCTAATTAATCTGACCAACCATATAACTCACTGCAGACACTCATCTTAGTGTATACATGAACATAATGTACGAGTCACATCAACTATAAAAGTAATTAACTATCCATGTTTTAGGATCTTTTGTATCTCAACCTCTAGTGCGAATAACATCCGCCTCAAATAGGCTACCACTCCATTGGTATAAAATCCCCACTTGTGACAGTAGTGCCCCTTCATCGTAGTCAAGTACTATTTTTCAAATATATGAATTTTCAACTAGGTGCGGCCACTCAAGATATGAGATTTTCAAATGTGTCATGTGACAATTTGTAACAAGTTAGCAAATGTAGTCCCTATTATACCTATACAATTGACCCCTTAGGTTCATCTATCATTCGCTACTTTTGAGAGACACCTTAGAGATCACTTTACAAAGGTTTATCCACATCTAAAATCTTCAAAAGTAATAACTAGTCCCTCTAGAGTATTCTATTTACATATATACCATTTGAAGTACAAAAGTTTCATATTTGATTTAGAGAGATAGTTATTGCTTTTGTAGTTGATGTTGAGAAGGGGTGTGGTTGGTTTTGTAAGTGTAGAAATATAGATGAACCACTTCATTTAAAGGTTCATCTACATTTTAGACTTGTTACAAATTCGTACATATACATTTGTAAATCTTAGATCATGAGTGGTTGCGTTTTGCGGAGCAAGTTGTTTGAACTTAACATGTATACATGAAGACTTCCATGTGTACATGAGTAGTACATTTTATATCATGAGTGGTCGCGTTATGCGAAGTAGTTTATTTGAACTAAACATCTATACATGAATACTTTCTTACATGTGGAGAATTTATATCATGAGTGGTAGCATATAGTGAAAAAGAGGCCATAGTTGCTACTTGCAAAACCTGTGGTAATACTTGCTTTGAAGCTCAAGAGGCAAAAAAATTGGAACACACGTAAAATTTTCTAAAATATCCTATGCAACATAATCTTGTTCTGATGGTTCTATGCAATAGCAGGGAAACCTCCTCTCAACTGGACCAACCGAAACACCAACTCTTACCTTCAGGATTTCTACAAGCTCGCAAAGGAAGTTGGTTAGCCACAAAGTCACTAAATTTTACATCAACTATCATTGCCGGAATTTTCTTACAAGTCTAACTAAGTCATTAAATTTTATTAAGTCATTCACAACACCCTATAAAATGGGTCCTATACCAAAAAAATGCAATTAAAAATATTTTAGTTTACAAATTACAATCACGTGATAAAGTGAGTGAGATCAAGACAATAAGGTAAAGCAAAGACTCTAGATATTTGAGGAGTGAAATAGGTGTGAGACATGGAAGAATTTAATTCCTACATTTTCATTTGAACCGTGGAATAGGTACGGGACATGCAAGAATTTAATTCTCACATTTTCATTTCCACCTTTTTATTTATGTCTTTATTTCATCTAACACATTAAATGTCATCTAGTTAAAAACCTTAATGTGATAAAAATTATATAAAATACTCATTTTATAAGTAATAAATTATTCAAACTTGAAACTTAAAAAAGGTGATTACAAAATACATTTCAACTTAGAACCTATTAGATTTTCCCTAATTTTTTAAATGGGAAAAAGAAGCTCTCTCCATAATCAGTTGTAAATGTAAGTGTCACTCACGAAGGATCCTGCTTAAGTGTCACTCATCAAATTAATTATTTAATTAATGGCAATATTATCTAGTTAATTTCATCCTTGGTTGTTCAATTTTACAACCGTAACCATAACCAAAATAAACATGGCATTGAAGAAAGATCTTCGAGAAAAACTTAAGACTTCATCTACTAA
Source organism: Taxus chinensis (assembly GCA_019776745.2). Taxonomy (NCBI): domain Eukaryota; kingdom Viridiplantae; phylum Streptophyta; class Pinopsida; order Cupressales; family Taxaceae; genus Taxus; species Taxus chinensis. The sequence goes on along the minus strand of CM034146.1, from coordinate 713,446,346 downwards.
TTGATAAAGCCAATAACAAGTTGATTCACCTTTTGAGGAAACTGCTCTTGAACAAAATGACTTCATTCTACGAATAGTTTGACCTCTAATTTGGGCACATCAGCCTTTATTATATCACTATTGATATAAGATTCCATCTCTTTGAATTTCAGACAATAATCCTTAGTACCCATGATCAGAAGGGTGGCAACTTGAATGGTATAATCTATATTTTCCCCCAATTTACCCTAGTTCCTGTAATTCAGCATTCAAAATGCAAAATATTAGCAAGAACCAGTTAAAATTCAAACCATTAGCTTGCATATTAAAAAACAATTGTTGGGTGATTCACAATAGCAAGAGAGGAGGTGGAGAAAAAAATTATGGGTTTACCTTGTCCTAGCCATGTAGGGAACTTGCAAAGGAAAAGAAAATCCTAATTTTTCATATAAACTTGAGTACATTTTTAGGTCATTCTCTCTAAACCAAGGTGGAAATGATGTTGAAGGATTATACATATCCATTATCTCTTTACCCTCCTCTACCACTGACAATTCAGATTTTGAGAAAAGTGTATATATATTCCTTACGATATCTTCTACATTAAAAACACCCAAAATCTGTCAAACCCCTTCTGAGATCCTACATGCATAATTTCTTTTTAGAAATTTCCATTAGCAAATATAGGCCTAGTATTGAGTTTGCAGGAAGAGGAAAAGAGTGTTCAGACCTCCCAATGTCTGACATAGAATCCTTGAGGAAGCTTTTCCCTCAAAAAGGATTCTTAAATCGATCTTATATAAGGTACCCCCACTGCTACAATTCCTCTCACTTGATCAGGGTGGAGGAGGTCTAGATAATAACCAACCAGTGCTCCAAAATTTGAACCCACAATAAACACCTTTCTTACTGTTTCCTTGGATTCATAAGGAATCCAAATTGTCGAGAGAGTATGCTAACCAGTTAACCTCTCAAGAAAACTTTGGTGTATACCATTGCAAGGTGTTGCATAACCTTATTCTCGATGCTGGTCTTGATCAAAAAATTCATTTGGCAAGCAAGCTTGTAAGCATGCATGGAACATGCGGGAGTGTCGAGGATGCATGCCAACTATTTGACAAATTTACTGACAAACAATGTCATGTATTGTGGTGTGCAATGATAACTGTGTATGCAAAAAAAGGTCTACACGAGGAAGCTCTTGCACTTTACTCTAAAATGAAACGCAATGGCATATATGTTAAAAATTTCACATTTTCCTCTGCGCTTAAGGCATGTGTTGGTTTATGTGATCTGAAGCAGGGGAAATATATCCATATTGACATCATCAAACTTGGGTTTCACTCGCATGTTAACCATACCCAGAACATAAGGTTTCTAAACTTAAAGTTTGCATAAGGATTAGTATAAAGTTTGCATTAAATTTGATCATCTGTTAAGGATTAGTACATAGTTATAGATCTGATCAGTAAAATTTAAAGATAAGACATGTGGAGCATCATTGAGGTAGCCTAGGTTCTTTATGTTGTTCATAAGCTAAGAATGAAATAAACAAACTCGGGACTCTGTAGCTTTTCGGTTTCTCAAAAAATTGTGTCAGGCTCAGTACTTAAAAAAATATATAAATTCATAAAATAAGCTTAAATAACATATAAAGCACTCTTAAATAATATGATAAATGAATGTAAAGAACACATTTGACCTCACAACAACTGTGAAACACACAAAATCACTTGGCAGAGAAGGAAGAGTAAAACAACTGAGTTTTTGAATTATAAAATGACTCCTTTTTTTCATGTGGGACAGTTTTATGTTGGATAGCTGACTTTTGGAGAGTTTTTGAGGGTCATTTTCCAAGGTAAGTGAGTACTCACCACTTGTTGGATCTATAGTTTTAATTTTCCATATTGTCTACTATCTAAATATTATCTCACAAACATATGTCCATGAGAAGTGTTTCTTGTGCTCCCTATAACATCTATGTGCTTACCATTTGCATATTCATCCAAATACCTTACAACTGTAATTTTGTTTTCTCTTGATAGAATTTGTGTTCACATGCCAATGTCAAAGACAACTCCATCCACATTTGATTGCTCCATGCTCCAGACAAGAAACCTTAAAAATACTTAAACAATGTACTGTGTAAGCTCCAAAAGGAAATTAACAAACAAAAATCTTACCAACTGAAGCAAATTTGAGTTATTGTATACATCGGATTTCTCATTGAGCCTTGATGTTCTTGCATATTTACGGTCAATGTAACCAATAATAGTGTGAATATATTCCTGGGTGTAGCAAGCAATGAAAATATTGAATGTCAAGACTCGTGGGCATGCACAAATTTTGAATTTTCTTGGTGTGTTGTGTGTGGGGATGGCTTTGAATCCCCTTCCAAGATGTAAAGATATTCACATATGCAGAGAAGCAACAAATTATAGAATCAATGAATTGAGGACATGTATGTGGTCAATTTATAAAGAGTATACAAGAGAAGGCATTGAATCTGGTCCCATACCTATAGCATTCCCTCTACAAAGTTTCTGTTAATTATGAAATTAAACTCAAAAACACTTGAAATCTGCAGATACCATTGCTATGATCCAAAATAAAGTTTTGAAAAAGGACAAATATTGGTAGAAAATGGGTTTGGTATCTTCCTGTGGCTAGAGAGAAATAACATTACATATGAAATAACACATACTCCTATTGTAGAAACCCAAATGCCTGTCTTCCAACTGGTATTGCTGGCTATGGAAATTTTAGAAGTCCTACATCTAGAAGCAGTAGTGAGTTTGATGTTGAAGTTCACTTGTACACCTGGAAATTGTCAAAAATACATGATAAAACAACATTTAAGCACACACAATACTTATTAGATAGATCTGGTCAAACTCAATACATAATCATGTGGATGAAAACCCTAAAGAGCAAAAATAGAGGATCCGTGCCAACTGTTTGAAAAATTTACCAAAAAACAATGTCATGTATTGTGGTGTGTAATGATAACTGTGTATACAAAAAAGGGTCTACACAAGGAAGCTCTTGCACTTTACTCTGAAATGAAACACAATGGCATATATATTAACGATTTCATGTTTTTTGCTGTGCTTAAGGCCTGTGTTGGTTTAAGTGATCCGAAGTAGGGGAAATATATCCATATTGACAGCATCAAACTTGGGTTTCACTCGCACGTTAACCATATCCAAAACATAAGGCTTTTGAACTTAAAGTTTGCATAAGGATTAGTATAAAGTTTGCATTAAATTTGATCATCTATTAAGGATTAGTACACAGTTATAGATCTGATCAGTAAAAAATATTTTATGTTTATGCCTATTAGCCTTTATTATATCACTATTGATATAGGATTCCATCTCTTTGAATTTCAGACAATAATCCTTAGTACCCATGATCAGAAGGGTGGGAGCTTGAAAGGTATAATCTGTATTTTCCCCCAATTTACCCCAGTTCCTATAATTCAGCATTCAAAATGTAAACTATTAGCAAAAACCAGTTAAAATTCAAACCATTAGCTTGCATATTAAAAAACAATTGTTGGGTGATTCACAATAGCAAGAGAGGAGGTGGAGAAAAAAAATTCGGGTAAGGTAAACATGTATATAACGTATCCCACCTTGAACAATCTTCCAAAAGTAAGCCCCCACATAAATCTCAGAAATCAAACCTTAATTTCAGATTGACAATGTGATTTATTATACTGACTATAATAAATATGATTCAACTTCCAGTCATTCCCTTCAATAAATGATTCATTGAAGGCTCAAGCAGATCACCACTGCAATAACCTAAAGAAGGATCTGCCTGATCTGAACTAAAAATACAATCATGGATTTCATTCTCCTCAATGAATGCCTGCTCTGTTGTATTCAGAGTGCATGCAGTAGCTACCCACACATTTTCATTGCAAATCAATTCACTTTCACAACCTTCATCTGCATGCTTGTGATCTACTACAACATGTGACTCCCTCAACCTTTCATTATCCTCCTGAACCCCGAAATCTAGACCCACACCATAAAAAAAAATCTAGCCCCTCTAATGGATTCTCAACATCATAACAACTTAAAACCACCTCAGAGTTTTTGACCACTTCATCACTATCCTTGTGCAAATATGTCAAAAGATTTACACCATACCCACAAGATAATGATGCATAGTCTTCACCAGGGGATTTGATACTTCTGTCCAAATCACCGTGGATTATCAACTGCTCATCATCATTGATAACTGTAGAATTACCAGTTCCATTATAATTATATATAAAAATATCATCACTATCTATAACAGATTGGATATTATTATCCAACCCCATCTTCTTGTATTCTGAGTTGAGACCATGCTCATATTCTCTACCTGTAGGTCTGCAGAGCCTCTTATACCCTATCATTGCAATTCCTTCCATTACAATTCTCAAACAATCCCATATTCGTTCCTGCAGAAACAATAATAACTTATCATATACAAATAGAATCAGAAGAATCAAACAATACCCACACAAAGAATATCAAGGAAATCCAATACTCATAAGAACAAGAACAAACATAAATCTAACTGATGTCTTTTAGACATATGTCAATCCTCTTGTAGGAAGTGCCCTACAAGATGAAGACCTCACCTTGTGATTTTAGGTCAAAAATTGGTCTGCCTAGTGCATCTGCTTTGATTATGGGATCTTCGTGAGTTTTTAACTGTCATTAAGATGCGTTGAGATGATTACATATTTATGTTGGTTTGTGATTCTTAGACATAAACTATAGTTGTATCCTCTTGTCGGCTTAAGGTGGATTCAGAAACTATAGCTGTATCCTCTTGTCGGCTAAGGTGGATTTGTAAATATACTTAATTTAGGTGGCATTAAGTAACAGTGCATCAGACATTATAACATAATTTACTGTAAATTTTATGCTTCAACCTTAATAATTCTGAATCGGATCCACCTTTGTTCTCTGTTCCTTTGCGACAACATTGCATCCATTCAATTATATTCTAGTTCTATGGATTCTCGTTCAATTGGTATGCATCCTCTATATTCATGCACATGCATTTGAATTCAAATTCGAAATTTGACACTTACAATGTAAGTTGGAGGCCAGCCAAGGGTCTTCATAGTCTGTTATTAATAGCCTTACAACCCAAATGAGGCACACATCCTTTATTTTTTTTACCCACGATCTGCAAGGCCGCATTTCACAAATTTTGGGAATCAAAATCCGTCTGCCAACAAAAGAAAGTTATGCCAATGGCTTTTGCAACAAAATATAAACCTAGTCATTTTGTCTTTATATAAAACCTACAGTTGTTCTTCGTGACACCACAAATTTTGGTGGAGAGAAAAATTTCTACCTGTCAAACCCCTTCCGGGATCCTACATGCATAATTTCTTTTTAGAAATTGCCATTAGCAAATATAGGCCTAGTATTGGGTTTGCAGGAAGAGGAAAAGAGTGTTCAAACCTCCCAATGTCTGACATAGAAGCCTTAGGAAGCTTTTCCCTTAAAAAGGATCCTTAAATCAATCTTATATAAGGTACCCCCACTGCTACAATTCCTCTCACTCGATCAGGGTGGAGGAGGTCTAGATAATAACCAACCAGTGCTCTAAAATTTGGTACCCACAAAAAACTACCTGTAAACTCAGGGGAACATGCATAATTGTGATATGAAATGGGGGATCTGGATATGAAGTCATGAAATAGAGTTGTGGGTACTTACTTTCTGAATACCAAAGGGATCAAGAAGGAAACCAGAGTGTTCCACAAGACCTCCACAATGCCTCCTGACTCTATTTTAGAAGCCTTATCAGGAAGCCCATATCCTCTCAAAGTTAGGAGTACTTAGCATCAAATCCTTATATAAGGTACCCCCATCTGCTGACACCATGTATACCTCTCACTCGAATTCAGGGTGGCAGGAGCACATCTAGATAATAACCAAATTTCATCAATGCTCCAAAATCTTTACCCACAAGTGCAAACACTACTGTAAACTCAGGGGAACATGCACTATAATGATATGAACAAGACATGGTTTGGATCTGGATATGAAGTACATGAAATAGAGTCTGTGGGTAACATGTACTTTCTGAATACCAAAGGGATCAAGAATGCTCTGATTTCTACACTCGTTGTAACCATCAACAATGAAGAAAAACACAAAAATGTATAGGCCAAACATTGCATTGATACCAGTGGCCGAGCTCCTGTTATTTCCGCTATTGAAAAAGATCCTTCTTCGGGTTTCTCTCAGTGAGTAATGATTTTTGCTACTGGTATAACCCTCCAAGGCATTCAAAACCCTAATCGATGAAATTCATGAAAAACTCCTTTAAGTCGGTTAAATTGTGTGACTTGTGGCACAAGTCGTGGAGTGTGCTATAGGAGCATGTGCATCCACCTTGGAATCTCCAAATAAACACAATAATAATACACTTGTTCGCTATTATTTAGCCTATTTTTTTACTCGACATGTAACCGCCCGTCAAATTTAACATAATCATAGAAACATCCAGAAGGGCCTTTCCCATAGGGGGAACGCCTTGGGCCTAAAAATATTTCCAACGTTAATTTATCATCCATTTTCTTTATACGCATAAATTGGTGAAGAAATTCGAAAGTTAGATTGAATTGTTTTATTATTTTATTTTTTCCATATGATGCCACTAAGTCGTTGACATTGATGGAAATAAGTTTCAACAATTTTGGGAGGTATATATTATGAGTTTGAAAGGTAATCTAACAAAAATCATATTTTTTTCTATGAAATGGGATCATTTGACTGGTAGTAATGTCAAAAAAATGCATTCAAAGTATGGGTATCTCAATTTCTACCTCTTAAGTGTAATTACTTGTAAATCCAACACAACGATTGTAACATCAAAATAAGCCTAGCTCAGTTGGCAAGTATTCAAAGCTTGAATACTTTGGAAATTCATAGAAAAACATTCGGTGACTTTATTCCTAAGGATATCTTCCACTTGATGAACTTGACATGTCTTGTATTATCATTAGGTGGTCTATTTGGTTCCATCCCTACCAATATCCATTATCTACAGATTTTGAAGTTCTTAGATTTGAGTGGAAATAAATTGTCAAGACGTAGTCCTTCTCTGACATATTTGAAAAACCTCAAAAGCTTACATCTCAATAAAAATTGGCTTGTCGGTCAACTTCCAGTAGATATATCCAGTCTTTCTTCATCTCCAAGAGTGCAACTTTGTGATGAAATTTATAAGTGGTGCTTTTCCTCCGTTAATATGGGAGATAGGGACTTTAAAACATTTGAACCTATCTAAAAATTGATTCATATCCTAAATTTCTAAAGATCTCAGCAATCTTTCCAGCTTGAATTTTATAAATTTGTACCACAATTAGCTTGTAATATCCATTCAATGGTCACTTGGTAAGCTTTCACATCTTCATACCTTATGGCTTTCCATAAATGTCCCGAGCGATTCCCTCCAATTTGGGGATTCTCGACACTCTAAATTACTTAATGCTTCCAAGTAATAAATTTAGAGGAAATATTTATTTTGCAGTGCTAGGCCTATCTCGAATGTTAGTTATGGTTTTGGAAAGAAATGAATTAATATTTTTTTTCTTCAGAAAGTGTTCTATATTTCTTCAATGTAGTCTTCATTCTTCGGCAAAATAAGTTGCGGGGAACCATTCGTGTGGAAATATCATGCCTATACAAGTTATAAGTTTTTGATCTCTCAATGACTGGATCTCAAGGAGAAATACCGCCATATTTGGGAAGCATAATACATATGCAATATTCTTCTACAATAATTCCTTCTTCTAGTTGTGCTAAAATTGCACCAATCACCTTGTCAGAGGTATCCTTTAACCATATCATTATAATGATTTGAAAGATTAATTTATGTTAAGTTAGATTGGTTATTGTTTAAGTATGGGAAAATAAGGAATTCCCATAGCAATGGTCTTATCTCGACCTTGGGAAACAATACTTTTCCCTTGCAAAAAATTATTTCACCAACAGGGTTCAATGGTTACATTCTTTAGGTGAATTTACCCAACAATACCAAACTGTGTTTTAACCTGTGACTTCAACTATTATCAACTATAGCTTCTTAGGGCATAATCAAGCCTAAAATCTGTTGGAAATATACACGTGCAACATATAATTCCTCCCGTAGCTTTTTAGGAAAGCTAAGTTTAGCTTTAGTTTAGCATGTAGTCCAGTTTTAGTTGGAGTTCCTATTTTTAGGAAATAGATTTAAATTATAAAAAGAACAAAATAAATTTGTTTTTTACATGCACAACATGCGGTTGTTTTTAAGCACAAGTTCATTATTTTTGGAAAGTGCTTTGTTTTTAGATTTATAGATGGTTATTTAATTAGCAGTAATTGTTAGTTGTTTAGTATAATGCATATAATCCACATAGTGCTGCACACACAACTTGATTGTAATGAGCTGAAGTTCTGAGTATGAAGATTTTATTAATGGAGAATGGACAACAGTGCTGGATTGAGTATTAATCTGTTATTTGCATGTTATTTTATTGTTCTGTTTATTTTCTTTATGTTGTTCACTAAATAAGACTGCAGATATTTTCTACAAATTGGTATCAGAGCAGGTTATTCCAACATTTTATCAAATTGTAGCAAGCTATGAATTCTACATCCAGTATGCATAACACCATAATTTAATGGAAAAAACTACGAGTATTGGTGGTTGACCATGAAGGCACTTTTCAAATCTTAGGATGATGTGGGAGATCGTTGAGGATGGATACACAGAGCCTGCATATGTAACAATGTATACTACACTTTCACAAATTGAGAAAGATACTTTGAAGGAGTTACGAAAGAAAGATGACAAATCTCTTTTCTATATTCATCAGGCAATGCATGAAAACATTCTTCCCAGAGTAGTAATAATCAATCAAGCAAAGACCGCATGGGACACACTTCAAGTTGCATATCAAGGTAAGGAGAAAGTAAAAACCACCAAGCTACAGTTACTTCATAGAGATTTTGAGAATTTGTTAATGAAAGATTTCGATTCCATAGAATCGTTCTTTACTTATGTAGTTGGCTTAGTCAATCAAATAAAATCCCATGGTGAGACTCTTGAAGACAGAAGGATTATTTAAAAGTTTCTTAGGAGTTTGCCTACAAAATTTGATCCTTTAGTTGTTGCTGTTGAAGAAACTAAGGATCTAAGTCAGTTTTCTATTGATGAGTTGTAATAATCAATCATGAACAGAGGATGAATAGATCACATGCAAGTGTAGATCAGGATTTTGCATCTCAGAAAATAGTTAATCATGGAAAAAGAAGAGGTAATTTTAGCCCAAGAGGCAGAAGAAGAAGTCCATCTAGAGGACGCAGCAGCGGTCCATCAAAATCAGGCTGAAGAGGACAAAATCAAGAACAAAGTTATGGTCAGAGACAAGATAAGTCTCATGTTCAGTGCCATTATTGCAAGAAGTATGGGCACTATGCTTATGAGTGAAAGAAAAAGCAATATGATCAGGAGAGGGAAAATCAAAATCAGATTGGAAGTTCTATTTCTAAACCTATGTTTATTGCATGCACATGGATTGCCAAAGAAATACCTTCTTTATCCCCTATTGAATGTAATTTGTCAAAAGAGAGTCCATGTGATGTATGGTATTTAGATTCATGTTGCATTAATCACATGACAGGTAATTTAGATTTGTTTTCTAGTTTGGATGATTCAGTTAAGAGTGATGTAACTCTTGGAAATAACAATATTGTGTTTGTAAAAGGAAAAGGAACGGTTAATATTCTAACAAGACAAGGGGGGAAAATGAAGTATGGAAGATGTTTATTATGTTGCAAGTTTGAAACATAACCTTATGAGTATTAAACAACTGGTACAGAAAGGATACCGAGTCTATATGGAAGACAATGGGTGCATGATTGTGGACAAAGCTCCTAACACTTAGTTGATTGCAAAAGTGAAGATGAGCAGAAATAGAATGTTTTCATTGATTTTTAAACCAGGAAAAAAGAAGAAATCAGATATGTTTGTAGCAAAAAAAACAACTCAGTTTGCAGCCAAGTCCTGTGCTAAGTCAAATAAGCCTTCTACTGAGTCCTGTGCTCAAGTAAATGAGTCATGTGCTAAGGTAACATAGTCCTACACTGAGGTAACAGAGTCCTACGCCAATACAAATCAGGCCTACGCTACAACAAGCGAGTCAGTGCGCTGAAGGAACACAATCAAATTTTCATTCAGTCATGAAAGATGAATCATGGATTTGGCATCTAAGGTATGAACATTTGAATTTTGGAGTTTTGAATTTATTTCATAGAAATAATATGGTTAAGAGTTTTCCATTGATTTAGAAATTGGAAAGAGTATGTGAAGGTTGTATTTTGGGGAAGCAACACAAAGATTCTTTCCCAGTTGGAAAAATAGCAAGAGCAAGTGCACTGCTTGAAATTGTGCACTCAGATTTATGTGGAGCCATGAAAAAAACTTCTATTGGAAGTTGTTCATATTTTATGACATTTATTGATGACTACAGAAGGAAGACATGGGTATATTTTCTAAGACATAAATCAGATGCCTTTGATACATTTCAGCAGTTCAAGGAATTAGTGAAGAAGCAAAGTGGATACTACATCAAAGTTCTAAGGACAGACAAAGAAGGTGAGTATGTTTCTAATGAATTTATGAATTTTTACAAATATCATAGTATACACAAGTAGTTTAATACCATGTATACACCACAACAAAATGATGTGGCAGAGAGGAAGAATATAACCATTCTGGAAATGACAAGAAGTATGTTGAAGGAAAAGCACATTCCTAAATGAATTGGGTAGAAGCAACTAGAAAATTTGGTATTTACATTCTAAACAAGTGTCCAAAAAAAATTGTTAGGAACATGGTTCCTCAACAAGCATGGAATAACAGGAAACACAATGTTTCACATTTCATAGTTTTTAGTTGTGTAGCGTATGCACATGTACCTGATGAGCTAAGGAAGAAGTTAGACAACAAAGGAGAAAAATGTATCTTTGTTGGGTATTCTGAGAATACAAAAGTGTACAAGTTGTAAAATCTAGTCACTAGAAAGGTTGTGATCAGCAGGGATGTTCAATTTATTGAGAATGAAGCATGGGATGGAAGTATAGAGAAAATAGTAAGTATAACAACTATTCCACATGATGATATGCCAGATGAAACTTTAGAGTAACAAGGTACTATATCTATAAATCTTGGACATGCACCACAAGTCGTAGCATAAGCTACACCTCCATCTACAATTTGAAGGTCTCCAAGATTTCAGCCATGCAAGAGACACCACATAGAACACCAGAAACAACTCCATCACCACAAAGTAGTCCTACATCGAATAGTCCCGTGCAATGGAAAAAAAGGAGTCTTAGTGAGATTTATAATATTGATACAACTAATTCATTTTCAGTTTTTGCATTATTTTCTGAAGCTGCAGATCCAGTATATTTTGAAGAGGCTATAAAAAACAAAGTTTGGGAAAAAGCCATGGATGATGAGATCGATGTTATAGATAAGAATCAAACATGGGAGATGGTGGATCTTTCAAAAGGAAAGGACGTGATAGGAGTCAAGTGGGTCTATAAGACAAAATACAATATTGATGGAAAAGTATAGAAACATAAAGCAAGGCTGGTAGCAAGAGGTTTTACGCAACAATATGGAATTGACTACAATGAAACATTTGCACTAGTAACACGTTTGAACATGTTAAGAATGGTTTTAGCAATTGCATCTCAAAACAAATGGCCTAATTATTAGATGTATGTAAAATCAACATTCTTGAATGGTTTCCTTAAAGAGGAAGTTTATGTGAATCAACCATAAGGTTATGAGATTGAAAGTCATGAAGGAAAGGTATACAGGTTGAAGAAAGTGCTCTATGGTCTCAAACAAACATCTAGAGTTTGGTACATCAGAATAGATTCTTATTTGATTGAGAATGGTTTCAATAGGAGAAATAGTGAGCCTACCTTATACACCAAGATAAATGAGCAAGGTAAGATTCTAATTGTTTGTTTATACATAGATGATTTGATCATTATTGGAAATCTATCTATAGAGTCATTAAAATCAGCCATGAAGAAGGAATTTGAGATGATAGATCTTGGTCTTATGCATTAATTTTTGGGCATTGAAGTCCAATAATCAGAAGGTGAAGTTTTTATCTCACAAGAAAAGTATGTAAATGATGTTTTGAAAAGGTTTAACATGTTGAATTGTAAGCCAGTGCCAACACCAGTTATATTAGGTTTGAGGTTGAACAAAGAGGATAGTGAATCATTTATGGATCCAAAATCATTTAAAAAATTGGTTGGAAGTCTTATGTATTTGACGGCCACAAGGCCTGATATTATTTATGGTGTGAGCCTCATATCAAGGTTCATGGAATCTCCAAAAGATTCACATTGGCAAGCTGGAAAAATAATTTTGAGGTATGTGAGTGGAACAAGGAATTATGGAATTTTATATTCAAGTTCATATGAGTTTTAACTCATTGGGTATATAGATAGTGACAATGCTGGAGGTATAGATGACAAGAAAAACACATCTAGCTATACTTTTCACTTTGGAATAGGATTTGTTTCATGGGCATCAAAGAAGCAACCCATTGTCACGTTATCTTTAGCGAAAGAAGAGTATGTAGCAACACCAGGAGCAACATGTCAAGTTGTTTGGATGAGAAGAGTGTTGAAAAATTTGACAACAGAAATAAGAGGACGCTACGCAGATTTTTTGTGACAACAACTCAGCCATAGCACGTTGTCCAAAAATCATGTTTTTCATAAGAGGAGCAAGCACATTGATACGAGGTATCATTTCATTAGAGAGTTGGTAAACAACAAAGAAATTTGTCTTGAATTTTACAGATTTGAAGATCAGTTTGCAGACATTTTTACAAAGGATTTGGCAAATGAAGTTTTTGAATATTTGAGAGATTGTTTGGGAGTTTGTGATCCTGCACATGGTAGATCTGGAAAAACAAACGCAAATCCAAAATAGTGAAAGCTATAGGTCAGAATTAAGGGGGAGTGTTGGAAATATGTATGTGCAACATATATTTCCTCACATAGCTTTTTAGGAAAGCTAAGTTTAGCTTTAGTTTAGCATGCAGTCCAACTTTTCAGTTGGATTCCTATTTTTAGGCAATAGATTTAAATCAAATAAAACAAAAGTAGTTTGTTTTAATGCATGCACAACATGCATTGTTTTAAAGCAATGTATTTAGATTTAGAGAAAGCTATGATTTTAGAGATGTAGGTGTTTATTTAATTAGCAACAATTGTTATTGTTTATAATGCAAGAGAGTCTGCTGCATGCACAACTTGAATGTAATGAGCCAAAACTCTGAGTATGAAGATTTTATTAACGGAGAACACACAACAATGCTGGATTGAGTATTAATATGTTATTTGCATGTTATTTAATTGTTCTGTTTATTTTATGTTCTTTTTATTTTATTTATGATGTTCATTGTATAAGACTGCAAATATTTTCTACAAAATCCATGAAATTTTGTTTCCCCAGGTGCTAGTGTCCAATATGGGTTTTATTGTCTCTGTAATAACTTTTCTTCCCACCCAGAATATCCACTGCAGAAACCATACCTTAATTTTCACTAATTGTACTGAAAGAAAATAATTAGATGACATTACTTGATCATTCTCGAATCATCATACACTTAGGGGGTATCATGTTTACTCTTCCCCCCTTCCTAGCATAGCTAGGCTTCTCACATTATCACTTGTTCACTCTACACTTCATATTCATGTGAATATGTTATCTTTTGCTCTGTGCCAATATTTGCATCGTGTTCTATGTTGTGTGAGCCATGTTTTTTCACTTTAAGTGTGTGAAGATTTTTTGCCCTGTTATGTTTGAGTTGTTCGTGTTGCTTTGTGTTGAGCCCTTTTAGGCAAGTGTAATGACTCAGCTACAAATTGTTGGAGCTATTGCAATTTTTTTAAAAAATAAGATTAAAAATATTTTAGGAAGACAATGGTGATAAATATGGGACTTTAAAAAAAGACTTTAAAAATACCTATCGGACAATTATAATATTTAAGAGGAATAAATACATAGTAAACTTCCAAAAATTCACTCCAATCCTTTCAAGATCCAAAAATTAATTGAAACATAGATCCACATCAATTTTCTTACAAAATAGTTGATTGCTTGCAAGGAGAAGAAAATTATTCATACGTTACAAATTTAATAAAATTTTATAGACAAAAATTATTGCGAAGATTTTGTACTCCCCATTATCAAGAAATAAAATTTCATATAGTGTATAAAGATAAGTCTATTTCAAAAATAAATATATAAATAATGTTAAATTTTCATTATATCATATATTCATAAGAATGAAGACATTTACTAACTATAAAATGCACCTTAATATTATTATATCAATATATTTAAAGATGTAAGTTCACTTATCCTTCCACATAATTGTTACATTTATATCATGGACCTTAATGACATCATCCATCTACTTGAAAACATTTCACTACCAATTATACTGGGAAAAAATTATAAAATAATCTTCTCAAATCTTCTATGGAATTAAAGAGAGAGAGAGAGAGAGATGAAGTACATAAACATTATTTTTCTTAAAATCCAAGAGCCATACAAACTAAAAGAATACTAGTTATGTTGAGAGGCATTCTACAATGGTAGCAAAAGAAATCTCATGTCGTGCTGACATTATTTTATGTATTTAATTTAATTTGTAAAAGTTATACATTTGTATTAGCTAATCAAGCTTTTGAAAATCAAAACAAATAAATAAGAAATCTTCTTGCTAGCTACACTTTTAAATAATTACATATGATTTAGTTATTTTGAAAGGAATAATAAGAAGATTGTTCCAAGTCATAAGATATCAGATGCTAATAGAACATCAAATACACTAAATTACACTCTCTTACATTAGCTATATAATTAGAATGCACATATATGAGGAGGGAATTCTGACTACCACCTAGATCAGTGGTTAGAACTCTCACTAACTAACACTAGTAGTTAAGATAACTCCACAAGACTATCAAGCTCTCCACAAGACTAAAAAGCTAAATCCACTCAACTAGTACACCTAAGCAGGTTAACTTGACATAGGGATAACCCAAGTACATGAATTATCCTAATCAACAAATAAAAGGAAAAATAATAACCTACAATGACACCCCCCCATAAGCATAACTTAGGTGGGAGGAAAAAAGGGGGTCCCGGGTAACAAGGCATGATGAGGTACCCACATAAAATAACTGGGAAAAAAAGAGTTACCATGGATGAAAAAATTCACCGCAAGGTGCCCAAAAACTAGTAACAACAAAGTAGAGAGAGTAAAAAAACTTTTGTAAGGCATCTCAAGAATCTTGGCTAAAAAAAATTGTATAATGTCAAAGAATTTTTGTGTCCACTATGGTCTGAATCCATTTCTCAATCACAAAACTCAAAAATAAATGACACTGGTGCACACCAGAATATCTTCATAAAAGGATACTATCAATTGAGTGATGTTGAAAGTGTAAAAAACACCAAACATAATTCATTCAACTACTATAAATAGGTTTGCTACAATCCAAGAACAAGGACCAATACAAATGGGAAAAGACACAAGATATAATGTAATAGGAGTGCCACGATCCAAGAATAGTCAAGGCAATAAGGTAAGGACACAAGACCCAAAGAAGCAAGATCAACACCACACCCTCCCATACTGCTGAACGAGTGGAGTGACATTATAAAATTTGTATGAGTGGCCACACCACTACTTGAACACTAATAATATGACACTGGTATTTAGTAGAATATCTCCAAAACAAAAGAGATTGTCAATATGCCTAAAAAATTTGAAAAAATATATACAAAATATATCAAAAAAAGAGATACACTCTATACATGCTAAAGAAAATAGCTCAAAAAAGGAGCACTACAATGCAGATGGTACAGAAATTAGAGTAAGAATATGAATAATAGAGCCACACCTATAGAGTCCTCTCAATGAGTGCTTATGTCACCACCACGAGTGATTAGAAATCCACCCCAAATAGACACAGATGAATGACGAAGATGCGTACATATAATTCGATGTGAAATCCACAATGGGGTCATGTAAAGGAACATTAGAATATGTGTCAGGCCAATCATGTCTGACAAATGAAATCTTAGGCCTCTCAAGCTTGAGTGAAGGTGCAAAACTCATATGTAGCTCTCATTACTCGAAAAGATTCAAGTGAACAAAAATAAGAGTTCTGTAAATGTGTGAGCCCAATGAAGTTTCTTCTCGAAGATTAATGTCGTGGGGAGTATTCCACTTAACAGAACTGAATATGGGAAGCAATACCCTCTCAATATATTTCAATACCTCCACAAGAAAATCTCATAGAATGGAGCATGTGAGAACCGAATGCAGTGGTATGCTTCTCAAAAGAGCCATGCATGTGAGCATAAGGCATTGAAGTTGGATACATATAATGTGTTATTGCAATAGGCACACGTGTGGAAAAAAAACATGTAGTAATAAGCACAACATGATTAGGAACATCATATGCATGAGCATGCTTAGAAACTGATAAAACAAGGTCATTTGGTACAAGAGAAATATCTGTAAGTGGACTAGGAATAAGAGCAAGGGTATGAAATTCCACAATGTGAGGATGATGTTGTAAGTGAGAAAGTGTCTGTTGTAGGGAGTGTATTAGTTTATCCTTGTCATAAATGAGGTAATGAAGAAGAGAGTTTTGTTTTTTAAGTCATATATTTTGTTCCAAAAATTTGACCATGTCATCCTGAAGAGCACACACTTTGGAGAAAAGCATCTCATTCTCAGAATCCGGAATAAATGTAAGAATACAACACCTAAAATTTAGGACATTAGGCTCATCTGAAAATGCGTCCACATGTGATTACAACACCCCCCATATTTTGGAAATTTATAAATTAGTGCAATTTACAATTTAAATGGTATCAATACATGGGAAATTAAAAAAATTATTAACTTTTGCAAAGTATGGTGCTCAATTATGAGCTACCGATCAAAAGTTATTAATGAAACAATTTTTTGTCAGTAATGGTCCATTTCAATAATGCATTGTTTTTTTTAAATTAAAAAAAAACATGTTTACTTTTGTAAAAATAATTGTTAGCCTTTTACGACAAAGCAAAACTTAAACACCCACTAGTAGGAATATGTGACTATAGCCCCCATATGACCACACCATGTTAACGACTGCTAGAGCTTTTCATGTGCCTTCCCTCCTATTTACACTTCTTACTATTTTTGGGGTGTGCCACTTGTTCCCAAGAAAGTCACATACACTTACCCTTTCTAGGAAAAAACTATCCCGAAAATGTTCCCATCTTTTCATGTCTGGAAAGGGCATACGTGACAAATCCCTTGCTCGATTTTATACCTGTTACTCCAAAGTTACTCCATAGAAAGTGACAAACAACCACAATTTTTTTCACAGCTTCGTAAATAACCCAAAAATGGTTAAGCCTTCCAACACGCATAAAGGGTATATCGTAGCAACACCTTTTGTACATGTAAAAGACACTTTTCCTCACGCACCAAAAAACATCCTCCACCCAGATATATGCAATCTGCATAATAACATAAAATTACCCACAAAATGTTGGAGAGAAACCTAGAAAGGGTTTTCATGGACTCATTCAACAAACCGTGTGGTTTCCCATACAAATCTGTACAGGAATTCGTAATCATCAGCATCTTTGCAAAAACTAGACAACTTCAAAACTGCTTATCAGTGATCAAGTTTATAGTTGCGCCCTTCATTTCACACAAAAATGCATGGTGGGTCAAACCATATAACCATGTTCTAATTTTTTCCCTTTTTGTACCTTCAACAAAATAGTTCCCATAACCAAAACATTACTAAACACATGTAAATTGACCAAACATGTATTTTTAAGAGATTAAATATACCAAGGTGCAAGATATCCACAATTTACCTAATTTTTTAATAGTATTTTTAAAGATTTATTTACTAGTCAAATTTGGAAATTATTTTTTGCAACCAAGTGGGATATCAGTATATGATTTAACCCTGGAATGGATGTCTGCAACATCTACCACTTTGATACCATGAAAGGAACGATAAGAATATTGTTCCTATCCATAAGATCTCAGATGTTAACAAAACATCACATACAATGAATTACATTCTTTTACATTATCTCAATAATTAAAATGCACATATAGGAGGAGGGAAGTGTAACCACTAACTAGATTAGTGATGAGAAATCTAACTAACTGATACTATCAGTTAAGATATCTCCATAAGACTAACAAGTTAAATCCACACAACTAGTACACCTAAGCAAGCTAAGTCAACAAGTGTAGGGATAAGCCAAGTATAATAATTATCCTAATAAATAAATAAAAGGATAAATAATAACCTCCACTAACATATATTACGGTTTGTGTGAATAACACATTGAATGTGGCCATGACATTTAAATGAGACACCTTCTTCTTTACATCACTATTAAATGATTATATATAGTTTATTATTTTAAGTTTTTCATGAATTATGAGTTTACTTTTACCATAACATTTAGATTTTTTTCTCTACATTATTTTCTAAAATTAATAATAACATTTGGTATTGTTATGTTTTCCAAACATTCTTATCTACATAAATTTAGTTTATTATAATTATGAATTTAGATTTATTAAAAAATTAATATAAACTAGGTACTTATACCTGCTTATCTTATAAATAAGTATAAATAAAAAGATAAATAACATACTCAATTTAAATAATAAAATAAATATGGGTGAATTAGTATCACTTTAAGTATTTATTTACCTTTAATTTCTTACATGTGAACTGTATCTACTTACCTATTTAGCTATCTAGTTACCTCTTAAATTATTTACCTCTTTAAAATATTTATCTAGATTAAATCTATTATGAAATCTAAAATTTAACTGCATAATGATGTTTATAAATCTCAGGTATGCTAAATTAAGATGTATATTTTGTTATTATCTAAGCATTTAATTTAAGTTATCTAAGTTGTTATAAATATCTTAGATTTATTCTAATTAAGGAAATGTTTTTGCATAGTATTATAAATCTATTTTGAATTCAAATTAGTATAAGTTACTAAAGATGATTAATACGAGTGTTTGTATTGTTGTGTTAATGTATAATTACATTTATATTATATGTGTTTTTTAATAAGGGTAGTAAAAATAGAAATAATATTAAAATATAGTTATCAAATGTTTCTAAATGTAATTATTAATTTTTAAATAAATAACATTTTTTAAAATGAAGAAAAACAAAGAGAATATCAACTAACATATTGGTTATCTTATAATAATTGATGTAAATGATGTCGATTGAGGCACCTATTTCACTAATGTTAAAAATCTAATATAGGCACCTTGAGAATGATACATCTCAACATATTTTAAATATATTATTCTAGGATAGATATGCTAGTATATTATTGATTTGTAGAGTTAAAAGAAACCACCCTTTGAATTTAAACAAAGCATCATCTATTTCTAATTTTATTTATAAATTTAAAACTAATTTCAATATTTTATCCACACCTACGAATACCATCACGATAAATACATGGGTTTATATGATGTAACTAACACTTTCTCCTCATTGTGAAAGTATAGGGGAAAGGAGCCAATGACCGTGCATGGGCCAATGACCGTGAGAGGATACATGAAATTTAATACCATTAGTTGTTTCAATTAAAGTGAGCACATGTAACTTTTAAATTTAAAATTTAAATAAACACTAGCAAATAAAGCAAGTCACATCAATAAATTACCCAATGACATGGTGACACATGGTCAGTTCATAAAAGGTAACATTATTCCCAAATAACGGGTCACCTTAAATATCTTTGTATGAAAAAGTACTTATTTTAAATCCTTTAAAAATGTTATCTCCACATAATTTAAATTTGTAAAAGAAAATCTGCATATTAAAAAAATCATGATCTATTAAAGGGTATTTTAAAATAATTTTTTCATGAGTGTTAGGTTGCTCTAGTTCTACATTATGATTCATGATAACTGGCCCATTTCCCCTGTGCAAAAGGTATCATAACGTGAGTTACATAGTTAATGGTATTCCTTTAGCTTGTGTCGAAAGGAGGAAATGTTCAGTACAAATATGAGTTAGTAGATTAGTATATGCCTATATTAAATTGTAGAAGAGTAATATTTATTTTTCTATGTAGCTCATATATGATATATACATCATGTCCCAAGGTAGATGTCATTTCTTTTCTACAAATATTGTAATAGTATAGTGTTGTCTCACTCAATATATTCAAGAAAAGATGATAATAACCCATGGTTTCCTTATTGTTTGGTTTCCTCTGCACTGTGAATTGTACAGGATCATTTCTCTTTTTCAATGGGTTATTATAGTAATAGAAAGGTTGAACTTAAATCCATAAAAGATATTTTTATTTTTATAATGGCCCATACTTCAACTGTTGCAGCATCTAGGAATTTAAGGGGATCCACAAAAATACCTAGCAATGGTATTGTTACTTCATTTGAAGAAGTTTCCCATATAGTTTTAGTTACATCTTATAACATAATGTGTAATGTGTATTTGCATTCATAAGGTGGTAGAATCTAAATTATATTTTAAAACAAAACTAAGAGCCATTTGTATTTATAATAATTTTTTACAACGCTATTTTCCACTAATCAATCAAGAACAAACAGGGTAGCATAAATTTCCACGTTGATATGTATAATTATTACATAACAAGTTTTTCCTTCTGGATTGGATTTTGTAAGTTAGAGCTATGGATGTTAACAATTGTTATGTTCATAGTATTACATATTCACTTAATGTAAGGTAGAAAACCATCATTTCTTCTCTATATATCCACTTGTGGAGGGATTTTACTTCAAGAATTAGGGAAAAATAAATATCTTTCTATTCACGCCAGTAGTTAGGTTTTATTTCTTGAATGCAATCACTCTACATTTCTTTATAACCAAAATCGGCATATGAATTACCATTGATTCATGTTGGGATTGCAACATTTTATCCCCTTCATCACATAAGTTGCACTATAAGTTATACCTATGTTATATCCTATTTGATCTCTTATGGAAACAATGCAACATTTACTATAGGTTCAATGAATGTGAATAATTGTAGAAGCAATAAATATGGAGGAGACCATACCAATCACATTTAATAAAGTTCTACATCTATATTTTTAATTGTTGATATATTTTTGAAATGGAAATGCCATCCAGGAATTTCATGTATTGGTACTTTGTAGAGGTCAAGAGTAGAACTGATATTAAGAATCACTTCCCAAGGGCTTGTGGATTCATTATATTGTTTCTTAACATATTTCAAGGTTCCTTTAGAGATGAAGTAGGTATGACCAAGTTCAACCTTTTAATTATATTAGGTAGCAAGATTCCCAAAGTAGGTGATGTTTATATCATCATCTAAATCATCGATAATGTTGAAATTTGTAATCTTTGCTTCACTGTTATTATTGATATATGTGTGTATATTGTATTTTCTAATAGACCTTCCTTGAATGACCCAATTCTATTGATAAAGATTCAATTTGGTAACTGTAGTAGTGGCTTCTATACGTGAGGTGTTGTTAGTGTTGAGCATTACTAATGTACCTTCTAAAGTAACTGGATATAGTAGGTATAGTTAGTTTGAGTTTTGTGAAACATATATGATGTTAAATATGAATCATGGTAGTTCTTGTCTATATTGTTACATGTATCTAGTTGAACAACTCATAAAACTAATTTTTTTAATATAAAATGAACTATTCAACCAAGAACAATGCTAATAAAGATACACAAGTTGTAGATTGTAAAAAAAGATATTTTTCCTTAATGAAAATAATGGGACAAATTAAAATGATTTTTTGAAACACTTTGCTGAGTAGATGTCAACTATATTTGGGCAAACACAAATTAAGAGATTCTATTATGCTGCCTAGCATATTTCAACGCCGTATAGGCTAATATGAATGTTGCCCTAATTTTTAAAGTAAATATGTATTTATACATATGACCATTACTCCTATGTTTCATTAAATTTATATTAAAAAAAACAAATCAACTACCCTATTAGATTATAGAAAACTAAAAAACAAAATGGTGAAGATTGTGCAAATAAGCGGTAAAATTTTTAAATTGGAAATCATAACTCTATGAATTAAATGATGAAGAGAATACCTTGTTTTTAAGTAGTAATGTTAATACTTCTCTCTTATTTGTGTATGTACAAGTCAAGATTAACAAAGTAGTAGGTAGAAACAGGAAAACTGCTTGGGAATGTATAGCTTACATAGGCGCTGATAGATAGTAACGTATGACAATATCCAACATATCATGTACTAGATTTACTTTAGCAATGTAGGATACTACCTAGCCAAATGACATATAATGTAAATTCAAATTTTATTACATGACTATTGGATTTTTATTTAATTGTACTTTAATTTTACAATTATTAAATTGAATTTAATTTTAAGCTTATATTGTTTTTATGTTTATTTTAAGCTTATATTGTTTTTACGTTTATTTAGTTTTTGATTGAAAAGCACACTTTTATTGATAAAATAGATAATGAAAATGTTGATCGTACAAAATATGGGTAGACACAATCACACCCCAGAATGCTAATCAAATAAAGCTAACTGGCCTCAAGAAAGAGACCAATCAAAACATTATAAAAGTCTGGCCCTTAATAAAAAAGGGTGAACAAATTAAGGAACCGAAAAAAAGGCTAAGTCAGAAACCTAGATCAAACATGATGGAAGGAGGCGTAGGAGGCAGACTATCAGGATTATCTTCCTAGCTAGAGCCAGGGTGATCCGTATTGGGGATGGGCTCTGTCATCACCAATCCGGCACTATGATAATTCTTTACCGGGAACTCCTCGTGCTATGATTATTTACTAATGCACAGCTTTTAGTTTGGTGGATGTAATCTGGAAACACAACAACAAACATAACACAAGAATACCATAGACTATGATAAGAAGGAATGATGATAAATCTGAAATATAAGTGTAAATTATAATATCAACATGAAATTGTTACAATCTCACCCATGAGGTACTTCAAGTGTTACTGACTTCACTTGCCTTCCAACAATAACTATGGGAGAAACTTCACAATTACACCTCTTAATGGCTTCTTTAACACACCTTCAAAATGATGGCTTCCTTTACACACTTACTCATACAATATTTCTCACTACTTCCTTCTATGCTAAATGAGGGGGGTGGCCTCTCTATTTATAGAACTTCCAGGCTTATCCATCTTATCTCTAAGATAGGATAAGAAATCTACTCTGACGAATCATATTCCATACCTTAACTCTTATCTGTACATGTAAGCTTATCTTTTAAGATAAGATAAACCTTATCATTTCACATGGGTTCCACATTTTTAGACTTTTTACAAATAAAATACACAAAATATTTATGACCTCACTCCTTGTCCTTATTACCAATATAATATTTCTAATTCCTAATCATGTAGACCCTACTTCTCTACTTACCCCAACTTTGACATTTTAACATTACCGGACCACTTACGACAAATATTTACTTTTTACCACAACATTCCTATTGTACTTTTGACTATTACCGTACTATACATTATTGGCGGCGTCGTACCAGGCAGCGCCGTTATCTTCTATCGGACGCTACTACTAATTATACTTAACAACATCCTATTCCTAATACATACATTAATAAAATAGAAATTACGGAGGAAAATTTTAATGTCGACATTTTCCCCCTTCCTAGCTTCTACTCCGTCCTCGGAGTAGACTCTTATGGACATTCTGAAGCTGGTGCCTGGAAAATCTTCAACTTGTCGTGGTTGACCCATTTTGTAATGGGAGTGCCATCCAATTCCTCCAGTCGATATGTACCATTTTCATGCACAGCTACTATTTTGTAGGGCCCCATCCATTTTGGAAGAAATTTTCTCTGTCTTCTTTTTTTGTATCTGGAATCATATACTAGAACCAAGTCATTCACATGAAATGGAGACCAACGGATCTTTTGATCAAAGTATTCCTTCTGCTTCATTTTCTTCTTATAGCTTGTATCCTTCACTATTTCCCTCATTTCCTCTAGCAAATGAAGATGTACCAACCTTTCTTTTACTGAATCACTTTCATCCATCCTTTCATTTTTCATAACTCTCACAGTGGGAATATCAAACTCAATAGGAAGAACTGGATCAATGCCATAAGCCAACTGAAATGGGGAGTATCCTGTTGCTGACTTTGATGTTGCCCTATATGCCCACAATGCTGCATGAATCCTTTTATCCCACTTATGTACCTGCAAGGCTGCATCTTTTGCTAGAATTTGACACAACACAAAATTTGTTCGTTCCACCTGTCCATTTGTGCTTGGCTTATATGTTGTTGCCTTCCTGTGCTTAATAGAAAACTTATTGACTAGGGCTTCTACCACCTCATTAATGAAGTGGCTTCCTTGATCTGTTACAATTTCTAATGGACAACCAAATCTGGTGACAATGCGTTCATATATGAACCTTGCCACTTCATCCATGGAAGTTGTTTTCAATGGCCTAGCTTCAACCCACTTGGTTAAATAATTTGTGGCAACTACAATATACTTATTTTGGCATGGGGTAGTTGGAAGTGGACCTACAATGTCTATTCCCCACTTTTCAAAGGGACCAAGTGGAAGAATAGGGCATAATGGAGCTGATGAAGTCTTACGGTTACCATGTGTTTGACAAATATCACATGTCTTACAATAATTATAACAATCTCTAAAAAGAGTGGGCCAGTGATAACCTGCATCCAAGATCCTTCTTGTTGTAAGTTGTCTAGAGAAGTGTCCTCCACATGTACCATTGTGGAATTCTTCTATCAGCTCCTTCCCTTGATCACGTCCAACTGCCCTCTTGTACTGTCCATCAGGTCCTATTCGAAATAATACTCCATGCAGAATAGAATATGGACGACTGGCTTGAGTAATCTTCCTCTTAGTCTTTGCATTGGCACCATCAGGAAACTTGAATTCATTCAGATAATTCCAAATATCTATGTATTCACTAGGGATTGTGTCAAGGGATAACAATGCTGCATCTGGGAAATCATCATCATCACAAGATGAACCTAAACCATCATAGGCTCGAGAGAGTGCATCTGCATTGACATGCTTCTTTCCTGGCCTATCTATAATATCAAATTCAAATTCTTGTAGCAAAATTATCCATCTTGCTATCCTCCCTGATGGGTTAGGCTTATTTACAATATATTTTAGAGCCTGATGATCTGTTACAACTATAAATTTCTACCCTAGCAAGTAATTTCTAAACTTCTTTACAACAAAAATGATAGCTAGAGCCTCTTTTTCAGTTACAGTATAATTTACCTCAGCACTGCTCATTTGTCTGCTCCCAAAGTAAACTGGATGATCATTCCCATTTTCATCCTTTTGGCTCAGAGTACTTCCTAGTGTTGCATCTGAGGCATCAGTATACACAATGAATGGCTTGCTCCAATCTGGATTCTTTAAAACAGGTGAAGACACCAGGGCTTCCTTCAGTTGTTCAAAAGCTTCATGCGCCTTATTTCCTGGTTCATAAGTAACATCCTTCTTCAAGAACTGGGTTAGTGGCTGTGCAATCTTTGAGAAATTCTTGATGAACCTTCTATAGTAACCCACATGGCCTAAAAATGATCTCAACTTACTTCTATTCATAGGAAATGGTAACTCTTTGATTTTTGAAACTTTATCAGGATCAGTACCAATACCATCTCTGGATACAACATGCCCTAACAAAACGCCTTTAGAACATCCAAAGACACACTTTGTAGGGTTTAGTGAGGCTTGTGCTTCATCTAACCTTTGAAATGCTGTCTCCATCTGGTGCAGGTGGTCCATCTTGCTCCCATAGATGCAAAAATCATCCAGAAATACTCTGATGAAGTTCCCAATGTAGGGTTCAAACACCCTATTCATCAAGCGCTGGAACGTTGCCGGAGCATTACACAACCCAAAAGGCATAACTCTATAAGCAAACGTTCCCCAAGGAGTGGTGAACGTGGTCTTCAGCTGATCTTTCTCTGCTATACAAACTTGGTTGTATCCGCTATATCCATCAGCAAAACTATAGCACTCCTGGCCAGCTACTTCATCCAAGATCTGATCTGAGAATGGAAGAGGGTAATGATCCTTCTTTGTTGCCTTATTGAGCTTCCTATAATCAACACAAATGCGTAGTTTCCCATTCTTTTTTATTGAGATCACAATGGGAGAAACCCATTCTGAATTCTCCACAACAAATATGAATCCTGCATCAAGCAACTTATCTATTTCTTCTTTTACAGTCTTGGAAAAATTAGGATTCATTCTATATGGCATTTACTTTATGGGCTTAGCACCATCTACTAGCTCAATAGAATGTTCTACCCAACTTACTTGACGGAGTTCCTTGTAATCAAAAGTGAATAGGTGTATGTACCTTCGAAAGAGCTGGAGGTAGCATTCCTTCTCACTCTCCATCACAGCATCACCAATCTTTATTTGTTGGAGACGATCATCAATTTCTTCTTCAGATAATTTTATGGGTTCATGAGTCGGTGTGACTGGAAGGATATCCATGACCGAAACATCAACCTCACTTTCTTCATCTTCTGTGTCCACTTCACTGGTACTAGAGTAATCAGAGGATGTCCAATCATCAGTTTCATCACTTGAATCCACAGGTTCTGTCTTATGATGCCGAGGGATCACGTTTATCTTCACCCTCTCTCTACCACGTCCAAGTGTCATGAAGCCTTCATTCCAGTAGTTTCTTGCATGAACTCTCCTTAGCCATGGCCTTCCCAACAACATTGGGTACGCAACAGTACCATTTTTCATCACCTGAAAGTCTACCACACATACAACACCCATAACAGATATTGCCACATTTGAAACAACACCTTCTGGTTTAGTTTTTCCCTTATTTAATGACCTTAACATAAGTGTTGAGGGGCGATCAATTTTTAAACCCAACATATTCATTACAGACTCAGTCATTACATTAACTGCAGCACCTCCATCAACTAAGACATCATGAATTGAAATACCATTACATAATACCTCAGCTTGTGGAGCGTAGGGATCTGCCTCTGCCTCCAAAACAGGGACCTCAACCTCCTTCCTTCGTCGAGCATTGAGTCCACTTCGCAGCTCCCACCTCTTCTCAGAAGACATAGCCAAGAGTTGACCATATGTAATATTTGCAGGCCTTTTGGACAGATCTTCTAAGATGGAGTATGGTCCTTGTCCCTGTGAAATCAGAAAATCCTGCACACCCAACTTTCTTCTCCTATGTTTCTTACTAGTTTCTCCTTTCATCTTCTTAGGATCATTTCCATCTTGGTTATCTTTTTCTTTCTTTCTTTTTGTTACAAACACATCTACTTCATTATTTATGCTCTTATCTACTACATCAAAAGAATTCACAGGTGCTTTTCCTTTATCATTATCTCTTGTACCAGATGTAGAAGCTCTATCTGGACAATTATACTTATAATGACCCTTTTTATAACAACCATAACATACAACTTCAGAAATATTTCTTTTTGGACCTCTATCTCCTCCCTGAGAACTAAATTCTTTTCCTTGAAGAAGATTAATAGTTAACTGACCCATCTTCTTGAGCAGATCTTCATACTCAGTAGATGTACTAGGAGAAAGATTTGTGCTCACCGAGAGTGGTTGTGGATTCTGGACCAAAGGTGTTGGTGTAGGCTCTACTTTAGCAACAATTTCTTTGGGCTCCTCTTCCATGCTTTCTTCTTGCCTTCTTGCAATCTCCTTTGCTTGTTCAATGGTAGCTGGGCGGTCATACTTCACTCGTTGTCTGATCTCTGGCTTCATCCCAAGAATGAAGTGCTTACAGAGGAGATTATCCACGCCATTCATCAACCCATCCGCTAATCCTTCCTTCCGGATCTGGGCATCGAGCTTCCTCCTTAGCTCTAGAACACGAGCATGATAATCCCTTATCTTCTCCTTCTCTCCTTGGGATAGCTTTGTGATATCGATCATGAGATCTGCATATTTCTGTTGTTCACCAAATTCTTCAAGAAAACTTTCAGTTAATAAATCCCATGAATTTTTCACATTATCACCTAGTGTTTCAAACCACCTAAGGGCTGAACCATCCAAAAAGGTAGGAAAAAATTCAGTCCATTGTTCCCTTCTTATAAGGCCATTACAAATACAAGATCGTTTAAACTCTTGAATGAAAGAGGAAGCATCTTCATTAGATTGGGCTGAAAAAACAGGAATCTTCCCCATTTTCAAAAGTAACCACAGTGAAATACCAACCCACAAGTACAATCAACAAGACTTATGTGCACAAATAATTGGAATCACTATAATAGAAAACTTTACACCTTTCTACAGAAAATAGACCACGGTAAACTATGGTAAAACTTGACTTACTGCGGTAAAAAATGACTTTACTGTGGTAAACACTATTCACAATAAAAAGTGAAGTTACTGCGGTAAATACTATTCACGGTAAAAAGTGACTTTACTGCGGTAAATACTATTCACGGTAAAAAGTGACTTTACCATGGTAACTACTATGCACAGTAAAAACAAGGTTACCCTCCAAATGTTTTCTGACTAAGTGGGAATATCTCTCCAGAAAATCCACCAATGAGGAATGGTCCTGGCAATGGAACCAAAATGTCATCACCAATCCGGCACTATGATAATTCTTCACCGGGAACTCCTCGTGCTATGATTATTTACTAATGCACAACTTTTAGTTTGGTGGATGTAATCTGGAAACACAACAACAAACATAACACAAGAATACCATAGACTATGATAAGAAGGAATGATGATAAATCTGAAATATCAGTGTAAATTATAATATCAACATGAAATTGTTACAATCTCACCCATGAGGTACTTCAAGTGTTACTGACTTCACTTGCCTTCCAACAATAACTATGGGAGAAACTTCACAATTACACCTCTTAATGGCTTCTTTAACACACCTTCAAAATGATGGCTTCCTTTACACACTTACTCATACAATATTTCTCACTACTTCCTTCTATGCTAAATGAGGGGGGTGGCCTCTCTATTTATAGAACTTCCAGGCTTATCCATCTTATCTCTAAGATAGGATAAGAAATCTACTCTGACGAATCATATTCCATACCTTAACTCTTATCTGTACATGTAAGCTTATCTTTTAAGATAAGATAAACCTTATCATTTCACATGGGTTCCACATTTTTAGACTTTTTACAAATAAAATACACAAAATATTTATGACCTCACTCCTTGTCCTTATTACCAATATAATATTTCTAATTCCTAATCATGTAGACCCTACTTCTCTACTTACCCCAACTTTGACATTTTAACATTACTGGACCACTTACGACAAATATTTACTTTTTACCACAACATTCCTATTGTACTTTTGACTATTACCATACTATACATTATTGGTGGCGTCGTACCGGCAGCACCGTTATCTTCTATCGGACGCCACTACTAATTATACTTAACAACATCCTATTCCTAATACATACATTAATAAAATAGAAATTACGGAGGAAATTTTAATGTCGACAGCTCCCATCCAGTTTCTTTTGGTTGTTGTTGCAATTGTTGTTTCAAATTATCAAACTACCGAGAAGGAGAGATGCCAAGATAAATATGCGGGAATTTGTCCTACTTTGGGGAAGATCACCCAGAACTACCAAGGTGGAAAAAAATCACACCCTAAACAGGAGAGAAGGGATGAGACCGAGGGGACCGCCACTGTCGAGGAGAGGAGCTTAGCTGACTTTGGGAGCGACGTCTGTGAAACCCTCATTGATGGGGAGGAAGGGGAGAGAAGTGTGGCTGATACGTCGAGTGGTAGAGAGCAGGAGCATCAGACGGAACATGTCTGACCATGTAAGGGAGGGGGCTCAATGGTCAAATAAACACTCGAGGTGTTCAACCTCCAACTGAACCTTCTTTACCTGGATTTGAATATGAAGCAACATAGTGGAGAGAATAACCACTTTATTAGTAGCAAAAAAATTCTATCCATAAGAACATTATTAAACATGACATTATTTATATATTTTCATAGGTGAAATAAAATATCAACTCTACATATGTGCCAAAATTTGTTGTAAATTACTAGTAAAAGAGTTGAGTCCCCCAAAAGAACCATCTTCCAGGTAAAAAATATGGGGAGACAAGTTAGAAAAGGGAATGAATTCATTTCCAGGATAATTGAGGGGCATGGGCAAAAATAAAATATGTGGTTGATAGTCTTGGGTTGGTGGAAAACTGGGATGGTGGGATTCACACCCATATGCCTAAGTTGATCCCTTGTGAGAAGTCCCTGGTGGATAATGCACCACAAAAAGAGGGATTTTTTGGGATCATCAAGAATTCACCAAACCCTTTTAAACACCACACATGCGTATGGGAGTCAATGTTTCAATGTTGGTTGAGTGAATCAACATTCACTATCTGCAGAGCAAGAAGGGAGTAGCTCAATTACGATTGATAATGGTGGAACAGAGTAACATAAGGTATATTCCAATCGCGCCACCATGCGACACCTGAAGTGACACCAATTTGTGTAAAAATTCCTCAGACCATGTAATCAATGATATTTGTAATTGACTTGGCATCTTGGTGTTGAAGGTTAAACTTAATAACTAAGGATCCACAAGAAAGCAAGTATTTGATATGATTACAAAATAAATGCCCCGCCACTTTGAGGAATTTTATGAAGAGTCGGATAGCTTAAGCCTAAGGGGATAAAGTAAGAGGGGCCTCGTAGACAGTGAAAATAGACGACTACTAGAGAGAAAAATATTTTATAGATAGACTGGATCTTAATCCATCCCCTTTTAAAATGAGGTGTTGTTTTAAGCAACTCCCATGATTTCTAGATACTTTGGGATATAAAAGTATCCTTGATTTTGAAATAAAATAGGAAAAGGAGAAGGGAATGGAAGTTGATGCATTTCCAAGATTGTCTTCCAAGAGGAAAGCCTTGATAGATGCAATGTTAGAGTAGAATCTTACAGGCTTTGTTCCCTTCAAGGCTATGAATTAGCCATTTTAAACAGATAACTTTCTTTTGAAGCTTGATGTCAAGTAGGGCAAGGACACCTGCTTCTTTGGGTTTGCAACAAGTGTCCCATGCCACATAATGAAACCCATTGTGGCTTTCAGAGTTAGAGCAGAGAAAGTATCTTAGAAGCTTTTCAAGTTTCAAACATGTAGCATTAGAAGGATCCCAACATGAAGAATAATACATGTGGGTGGCGGCAAGAACCTTGGACAAGATTTGGCATTTACCTGCCAAAGAGTAGTTTGGTAATCCAATAGGATATTTTGTACTCAAATTGTTGAACCACATAACTTCAAAATTGAGCATAGGTCGCTTGGAAGGTAAAGGGAATGCTAAGGAATTTGAGTTAAAATCCTAGTTAGATCCAACTCCATTGTAGATCTGTAATCCATGGAGGGATAGGGGATTGTGATTGCTTATAACATTGAGTTTTTTTCCCATTGGATGGATGATCTAAAGGTGAAATAAAAATTATCTAGATAGTACAAAGCGATGTGAACATATTTCTCTTCTTCAATGAGAGTGAGAAAATAGTCATCAGAGAAATGTCCATTGATGAGTTGTTAATTAGTGTTCAACAGAGCAATCCCCTTAATGATGCCTTGAGAAATACTATGGGCCAGCAGGTAGATAAATCCTTTAGCCGCCAACACATAAAGTGAAGGGGATAGATGAAACCCTATGCGAATGTACTTGGACAAACAAAAATTAGAAGATTGAGCTCCATTAATAGTGATGCAGGCTCCAACGTTACTAAAAATCATCTGGAAAGTGTAGACAAACCTTAGACCAAACCCAAGATCCTTAAGCATTGTTAAAATTAAGGACCACTCAATGTGGATGTAGGATTTGGCATAGTCAATATTGATAAATAAGGCTTTTTGGTTGGACCGTCAAGCCCATTCCATCCCTTCTCAAACAAAACTGATATTGTTAAGAATGTATTTGTGTTTGATAAACCCTATTTATTCGTTGCAGACAATAAGAGAAAGGACATTCACAATTTATTTGAAAGATACTTAACAATGATCTTATATGATACATTGAGAAAATTGATAGGCTGCCAATTAGAAATTTTTCCAGGGTCTCCCAATACAGGGATTAACTCAATGTTTCCTTGATTGATCAATTCATTGAGGGAGTTGGAAGCGAGAGCCTTGAAGTAAACGTTGTAGAAGTTAGTTCCAAGAATATCCCATGTGGTTTGATAAAATGTAGAGGGAAACCCATCAATTCTTGGAGATTTATCAGAATCCATTTGAAAAGTAGATTCCTTAATCTCTACAAGAGAAAGGGTGGCAATCACACGCAACACACTATGAGCGAGATAATTTACACAACACAACTTGCAAATAGTTAAGCAACGCCTCTTCTCTTGATTGGGTGGAAGGATGTGAGGAAAAGACACAATGCTAATTGGGAACAAATGCTTGAAGAATGTTAGCTAAAGAAGTGATATAAATATAATATTCAAATATGGCTTTGATTTGTTGGACCCTGGTCATTTTAATTGATGTCAAGTGGCATTGATGGAAAAATGGTGTGAATGGAGCAATTGAAGGTTGATTGGTAGTGCCCGCTCATAGTGTGGTTCCACGTGATGTGCATGGTTCAAAAATTATCTATAGGTACAGTGGTATGACGAGGTTTCCCAAGGTGGTCAAACATGGTCAAACATGATGACAATGATTGAAAGGTGTTTCACAGGTGTACAATGGTCTCTAGATAGTGTATTGAGCATTCAAAATGGTTTTAGAATGGTTTAGGGTCATTGCATGCATGGACAATGAGATAGGAGTTCACTGGGGTTCACTGGAGATATTAAAAGGTTAATAAAATATAGTCAGTGGATTTAAAGTTCTAAAACTCATTTTTACATGTTATAAGTGTACACAAAAATTTGTATGGAGGAAAAAATTTGGTACTTAGGAAAATTGATTTTTTTTTGAATATTTTGAGTTTTAGTGTAGTGTAGATATCTGGGTGTGGATGGAACATGTTCCCTAAAACTCAATTTGGTATGAGAGTCAAAAGGCTGGTGTATTGCGGGTTGGACAAATAAATCAGGCATAAGGGATCCCAATGGAATAAGTACCAAGTGAGTCTTGGATCCCTGCAAGTGAGTTTGACCTAAAACACATGAAGTTGGTTCATTGTAGATAGATGGAAGGCTACAGGCACAATGGACCCAGATGACACAAGTTCAACTCTACTCACGCAAGAAACTGTCACCGTGGGTCCCAGAGCTCAAAATCAACCAAATCGACTCGCATAAATGAATAGGAAAATGGGCCCACTTTCATATATATGGCACTCTGTTTCGTTTTAAAATAACTTTTTCACAGGTTTAGAGCGCTGATGGAGGTAAGTTCCTACCCCCGCACAAATGGTACGTTCTCATTCCCTGTTATTCTTAGCGTTTATTTTTCAAACTATTGTATCTATCTGCACTTGAGTTCTCTTTTCATTTTGCAGGTAGCGGGAATTTTGGATGGTGTCATTTCAACACATGGACGTGTCAGGTATAACTTCTAACTTCCCATTTCGGGACTACCATACTCGGACCCACCGTTTTACGCCTCTTCATGGCTAAAACGCTTCTCCGAGGGGGCAATATGTACGTACCCAAAATTGTAAGGTAATGTACTACCGGAACAGTGTAACAAATACCCCAATGATGATACAGGTCTCCTCGCAAGGTGTTCGGGATCCGGAAAAAGCTCTCCGAGTGTGCGTTAACATCCCGCATGCCCCGCTTAGCCGCCGCATCCTTTGTTTTTCCTTTTTCTTCTCTTTTCTTGGCCTTTTGCTCTTCAGTGACGAAACCGCCGCCCTACATGGGCGGCGATCTCGATCAGGGCGGCGGTCCTATAACCGCCGCCCTGCTCAAAGCGGCAGTCCTTTATGCATTTTCTAGAAAGTGTTTTGACGCGACTCACGTAAAGATCAACATTTCACCAGCTTTTCCTTGCTGACTTGGGCTTGCATTTATGTTTTTGGTCCCTTGGAATAGTGTTTGGCCATTGTTTATAGTTTTAGAGTTCTGTTTGGTTTTGATTTTTTGGGTGATTGAAAGCTATAAATAAGTGGCTTGTGCTCAAGCAAATGGCCCTGAAGTTTGTCTCTGAATTTCTCTTTGCAATAGACTTAGCTTTCGTTTTTCTTAGAGTGCTTGGTTTAGTTCATTATACGTCTAGTTAGCATTGTTCAACTGTTGGTAAGCCACATATCCAGCTTGTGCAAACGGTGTTGTTGTTTTATCCAATCCATTGGAGTAGAATAGCTTAGGAAGCCATTAAAGTTGCAGGTTTTGCTCTTCAAACAGGATAGTTTCAGGTTTTGGATGCTTTATGTTGAATGACTCGCAGTAAATCCCGCTAGGAATTGCATAAGCCAAGCTCTGTACTCTTGCGCTATCCCTCTCCTACTCGCATTATATTCAGTCTGCATTCTGAGCTGTCCTTGGCCCAATATCTTTTTTTTGTCGATGCTAGCATTACACGCTTTTCTGGATCCACGTGAACACGAAAGAACGAGGAGATCACGCTGAGGGGGACAAGATCACACACACCATCAGATTCACCACTGTTATGCGGAATCCAGGTTTTAACTTTCAAAGTTCTAGTTAGAATCATATCAAATAAAGTAGTTAATTGCTTCATTTCAGTAAATTCTATTCTCGATATTGCCAGGGAATCTGTGGGGATTGATAGTTTCTGAGAAACTATGATTCACTCCTCACTT
The DNA here is from genome assembly GCA_019776745.2 of Taxus chinensis. Taxonomy (NCBI): domain Eukaryota; kingdom Viridiplantae; phylum Streptophyta; class Pinopsida; order Cupressales; family Taxaceae; genus Taxus; species Taxus chinensis. The sequence continues at coordinate 713,411,414 of CM034146.1, read as the reverse complement.
CTGAGGTAGGATCAAGAAATTGCACAAAATAGATCAAGCAAGTTATTTCATTATTTAGAATAAATCTACAAATTGCACAGACAAATAACTACACTCGGTTTATTTTGTTTTTTTTTAAATTGTTATTTAGTTGTTATTTCTAGATACGTTTAAATAGTTGCTTTTCTTCTTAGAAAGTTAAAAACAAAAATAGAAGTTATATATGTTTTTAGATAGTTAAAATTTGTTTTGTTGCAGTTAGATTTATATTTTGTTTTATATGACAATCACGGGACCTAGGGGAGCCTAGGGAATACGTATTTGAACCAATCATGCCTCAGCCCAACCTCGTCACAGCAATAGTTGACATAGACCAGAACCTTAGAATACAAGTCTTCCAAACAACAACAGATTTACGACTGATCAGCTCTCAGTTGAGAGGGTTAAATATAGAAGACGACCAAGCACAAACGTTTTGGTCAAATCAACCGAACTACAGATTTCCCTAGGCAAAAAATTCACATGACTGTAGAAGGGTTCAAAAGAGAACAAACCTTTGGTTGTGATCCTTTGGTCCCACAGCCAGGCGCAGGAGACACTCTCACAGATATAGATACTAGTTTAAGGATCCAGGTTGCACGAACGCCTGTGAGATATTTTGAGAAGATCACACAGGTTATTGGTCCTAAACATAGAAGCTAAGAAAGCATATGATTATTGGACACTAGGGATTAGGACTTGATTTCGTACATGACCATAACAGGACCACAACAACCTAGAGTCTACGGTTGTGATCCACAAATCCCGCAGCCTAACGAATCCATAAGTCAATCAGATATAGACACTGGCCTACGCACACTAGTATTCCAGTCCACTCCACTTCCACCCATCATCATCGAACAACTATCCTTACTAGATATAGTGGCTTAACAAAGCTAGAGAATTCTGGACTAGGCCAGAGAATCGTCCGTAGAGTCAATTGTATTCACTACCCACCATATGACCTTATCTGGAGATATACACGAAAACTATCCCAGGTCATTTTCCATGTATTCCACAACCCATAGATCGAATCATGCCAGAACTCGATATTGATTGGAGCCTTCGAGCAGTCATCCTTCGCTGATCGATCTATCACACCAGTCCAAGTTAGAAGGGCCTTCTTTGCCTTAGATTTACAAATTCCATTAGTGCGTGTCGAAGACATTAGATTGCCTAACTAGTTCATTTGCATCCCACGCATATTCTATCCCCATCGGCTATCTCGGCACGACCTTGGGAGGTCGGGTACGCGGAAGAGTTACCTGTAGATTACCACGCTCGCTTGTCACTTTTTCGGCGTACAAAATTGGTGAACCCGACGTGAAATAACAACTGTTTCACCTTCTCTTTGAGAAGTTTCATCTTATCTCAATCACCTTCGCTCCTTCCCATTATTCTGCGGGTATTCATATACCCCCCGAATATGTCGGGATTCGATGCATATGGCAGACCCCTCTTGGGTCTTGAGGCATACTATACCCAACAGAATAGGTAATCATCACCCTCGCTCTCAGTATGGGGTGACAACTATTCAACTAATCAGTTGTCAACACAAACCCCAAGAATCAGATATAATTTGTCTTTTCAAAATGAGGAGTTAGATCAACCCCCTCAAACGCAACAAACAGAGCCTTCAGGCTCGAACAATATGACGTTTACCAGAGAATCTGGTTCGTCTCCTCAGATGCTACTTAGACCACAAATTAGTAGACAATCTGACCCATACTTGGTCTTAGATAATGAACAGTCAATACGTTATCCTAGAAGTGAACAATGCTCTTGGGGTATGTACCCATCTATAGGAGGTTTACAAATACAACCCGAGGTCTCTTTTCAAGAAAATACCTCTATGCCACTACATATAGGAAATACTCTCGGAGAAACTTGGCAAGATAGCGATCAGTTCATAGCAGGATATCACATGCCTATACAACACCAGGGTATACAACAAACGCCGCTAAGGAAAAGCACCGTGACTTCACCAAATGAAGTCATTTCAACGTTAGTAGAAAAAGTGAGAGGGTTAGAACTTGCTCAAGCAAGTCAAAATCCTCAGTTCATGCAAGTAGGAAGTTCCAATCCTCCATACCACCCTGGCCAAGTAGATCTCCTCACAGGAGTAGGCATGTTAGGCATGCCTCCTCAGTATCCGCAACAAACGCCAACAAGGCCCATCATCTCTAACACTATTCCTCCCGGTCTAGTATCAAACAATCCATTACTAGACAATACCCCGTCATACTTAAACATGTACTCCAAATCACCACAAGGAGATATGTTCTCCTCTCCCGGCATTTTGGCTCAAACACAGGGACTTCCCTATGCCCCTGCCAATGCATACGCTGCGCCATATCAACAACCCATCCCACCATCACTCCCTCAGCAACCACCATCAATGGTCGAAACCTATGCGATAGGGACTTATTCAGAATATCTGAAAGAGCCCTTAGACTTCACCATACGAAGCGTCATGCTTCCAAGACCCCTTCCCGATTTACCCAAGTACAAAGGTGAGGGAGATCCAAACGCGCATATCAAAGCTTACGCTACAGCCATACGTGAATTACTCCCTTGGGATGGGGTTGTTGCTAAAATATTCCCCAAAACCTTGGAAGGCATTGCTCTCGACTGGTATTATAGAATACCTGAAGCCTCCATCCATTCATTTAAACAACTCGTATCAGAGTTCATTAAGGCGTTCGACATGAACAAACTGTTGAGAACAGGAATCAGGGAATTCTTGCACATCAAACAAGAACACAACGAATCTGTCGCCCATTTCATCCAGAGGTGGCGTACAGTTCTTTATTCTTCAGCAAGTGCTCCAAACATGGATCAGATGGAACTATGTGATTTATTCCTTCATTCTCTCAGTAGAGAGGTGAAGGAAGAAGTCCAGAAGTTCCCACTAAGAACTTACGATGAAGTACTTGAGAGCGCTCTTCGAATAGATCAAGCAGCGATAGATAGTGGTCGTAAGACATATGGAGCAAACGGGAGGTTAATCACCTCCAGCCAGAACACTACAACTACCACAAACGTCAATCAAGGACCTAAAATCCTTAACAAAAATCGTGGTGTAACAACGGATGGAGTAACCGACCAGCCCAAGAAGGTAAATGTTGTCAATACTCCATCACAAACAAACAACCAACGAAACAACAACTTTACCCCGACAATCAATACAGTGGATTTTAACCATCCACAACAACAACAACAACGGCGAAATCCTATACAAGGGCCAAGCCAAAACTCATTTGGTTATCAAAACCAAAGCCAGAAACAAATGCAAAATTTTAATCCTAATAGGCAACAGTTTGATCAGAATTTTAGGCCACAATATACACCAAACCAACAAAACAGGAATTACAATCCCAATTCTTATTGTGGTTTCCACAAAATTCGGGGTCATGATACTAGAACGTGCCGTGACTACAATAAATTCATGCAACGTTTGCCAGAAGAACAAAGACAGTTCTTCACAGATTTGTTTTTGGCAGATCCCGTGTCACCACCACCAAATACGCTCGCAGGGGCAGTTTCCCCTCAGAATGCTCCCCTCAAGATCTTTAACGATCCACTCCCAAATCATGATAGCAACAGGCTGAATCCAACTGGAACAAACAAAAGTGCAATGACGGGAAACAATGATCATGAAGCCTCGACTTCACTAAATCCATCAGTTGCGCCACAGTTAGGAAGTCAACCGAGACCCAAGATAGTCAGTTTGGTAGAATTAGACGCTGAACTACCTATCAAAGCTATAACAAGAACACGAGAATATTTCTCTCAACCGAGCCCAAGTCATCTGCCAGAAACGGATAAGAGTCAACAAATAGTAGAAAAACCCGTGGGTGCCTATGATTTAATTAGTGACCTAACAAAGACCTTCTCGCACATTTCATTTTTGGATTTACTAAAGAACTCTCCTACTCACAGAGCTGCTCTTTTAGAAGCATTAGGTCTAGGTCATCTAATTAACATCACTCCACCTCCTGAAACACAAGTAAATCACGTAGATTTTGATATCCACCCTCCGGGGCAGCCGGACAAGGATGTCGAATTCATATTCGAAATAAGTAAAATGCCTACAGATGCTGAGATCGCACGCCGAGGTGATCCAGCCTTACACTTACAAGTATGGGTTTATAATAACTATGTAAAACGGGCAATGGTTGACGATGGGGCCGCAGTTAACATAGTCCCTTTCTCTTTCCTCCAAAAACTAGGATATGGGGAAACAAACTGTTCCACCACTCGAAATACATTGAGAGGCTATGATAGCCTTAAAGCCACTTCGATAGGAACTATAATACTGCCGGTCACCTTAGGACCCAAAACAATCCTGACTGAGTTTTATATTATAGATCGGGAAACTAATTATAATATGATACTCGGCCGACCATGGATACACCGAATGAAGGCAATCCCTTCTACGTTATTTCAAGAAGTAAGATTCTTGCATCTAGGAAAGGTATTTGTAGCCAAAGGTGATCCAAAACCTTTCGATTTGCACCTAGCTGATTTAAAGAAAAGACCAGGTGTGCACTCAGAATTTGAACTTCCAACAAACCAACTCAATAAACCCACTGACCCAAAACCAGAGGAAAAGTTGGTACCTACAACGGATCTTGAAACTATCAGCATAGCCAAAACAACCCCAACCCCCAAAGATAAGGCTATAGAAACGGTATCATTAGGGACTACTGCAAAAATCGTTGAGTTAATAGAACAAGATTCACCAATGTTCTTACCATTTGATTCAGTAGGCATAGGATATTCCCTAGGTGTTGGTTCCCTTCCAGCAGAGGACCTCTGCATGGTAGAAGTTGAGTGCGCAAACACAGCAGATATCCCAACATCTATACTCCCGGCTAAATATTGGACTCTCCATTTCGATGGAGCTAAATGCCGTTATGGAGCGGGGGCAGGTATAATTCTTACTTCGCCCGAAGAGAAAGTCCTACCATTTGCCTTTAAGCTAAACTTTGAATGCACAAACAACGGCGCTGAGTACGAAGCCCTCCTCCTTGGCCTCACCTTAGCCAAAAGAATTGGTATTGATAACATCAGAGTCTTAGGAGACTCGCAATTAGTGACAAACCAGGTTTCTGAAGTATACGAAACCAAAGCCAAACATTTGCAGCTTTACAAAGAAGCCGTATTAGATTTAAGCAAGGCGTTTAACTTCATATCCATTGAAGCGATCCCGCGAGAGAAAAATCTTCTCGCCGATTCAATAGCAACTTCAGCATCACGTTTTACTCCAAGCAATGAGTTAGAAGATACCCAGTTCACGGTGTCCATTCGTGATGAACCATTGATAAAAACAATGACAAATCCCCTTTCAAGCGGAAGTGAATCTACCGTCCTAGACCATATTGATAGTGATGCGGCTACTTTGGATTACTTAAACGCCTATGCAGCACTACATCTCTCCTATCATATGCTAGATTTATCCTTAATTCCACATTCGTCTTCCTACTTCGGAAATCCCGTGATGGATCTTCCCTCACAAATGGAACCTAGCATATACGCAGTAGAAAATGGGGATGATTTGGATTTACCTCCAGCACCACCTGAGTTCGAAGAAGGTAACGCCTCTTTGATCGAAGAAACAATCGATGTCAACATCGGGACAGAAGATGAACCGAGAATATTGAAACTAGGATCCTCATTAACCCCAGAAGAAGTAGAAATACATACTCAGATCCTCAAAGAACATCAGAAGGCATTTGCATTTAATTATAAGGAGATGACAGGAGTCGCACCCCACATTGCGGTGCACAACCTCGTCACTAAATCAGATGCAAAGCCAATTAAACAAAAATCAAGACCCATGAAGCCCAAGGTAGCTCTCATGGTAAAGGAAGAGGTAATAAAACTCCTCCAGGTAGGATTCATCAAACCAGTCGACTACTCCCAATGGGTATCTAACATCGTTCCCGTTCTCAAGAAGAATGGAAAGATACGCATCTGCATAGATTTTCGAGACATCAACAAAGCATGTCCTAAGGACGACTTCCCATTACCATCCATAGATGTCATTGTTGATGCAACAACTGGATTTGAACTTTTGTCTCTCATGGATGGATTCTCGGGATACAATCAAATCAAAATATCTGAGCAAGATCAAGCTAAAACTACGTTTATAACTCCTTGGGGAACCTATTGCTACGCTGTTATGCCATTCGGTCTCAAGAACGCTGGTGCTACCTACCAGCGAGCTATGACATATATATTCCACGATTTAATTCATAAAATCGTGGAGTCCTACGTAGATGACTTATTGGCTAAGGCCAAGAAGCGTTGTGACCATCCGGAAGTACTCCGCGTCATTCTTTCACGCCTAATAGAATACGGAGTCACACTAAATCCAGAGAAATGCGTCTTTGGTGTAACAGGAGGAAAACTCCTAGGTTACATCATATCGTCATGAGGGATAGATGTTGATCCAACCAAAATTCGGGCTGTCCTCGAAATGGTCCCACCTTCGAATGAATCTGGAATCAGATCATTTCTCAGAAAACTGGGTGCAATCCGGAGATTTATCCCGGACTTAAGCTTCGCCATTCATCCAATCAACAATTTACTCAAGAAAGACTATAGCATTGATTGGACCAAAGACTGTAATGAAGCCTTTGATGCAGTTAAGCGTTTCCTATTATCGCCACCTACGCTAATGCCACCAAAGCTAGATCGCCCGTTAATCTTATATTCACGAGCTACCAATGTCTCGTTAGCTTGTATGTTGGCCCAAGAGGACGATGACAAGAAGGAACGTGTGATTTATTTCATCAGCCGAACGCTGCTCGACTATGAAACATGCTATACACAGGCAGAACGAGAATGCCTTGCCATAGTCTTTGCTACTAAACGCCTAAGACATTATATGCTAAACCAAGAAACAAGGGTCATGGTAAAAACGGACCATTTACGAACTTTCCTCACACAAGGGTCCTTGTCTAAAAAGGCTGGACGTTTTATAACCTTAATGGGAGAATTCGAATTAACATTTGTAAATCAGAAGTCGGTTAAAGGACAAATCATCGCAGATTGGTTAGCTGACAACCCATTAGACGGAGGTGATTTAGTAGATTTAGACTTTCCAGATGAGTGCGTATACTACATCGAAACCCGACCCTCTATCTCTGAGTGCCTTTGGTACACAGATATCATTAATTATATCATGGACCATACGTACCCAGAAGGAGTTACACCGCAACAAAGAAGGCGGTTACGCATTATCGTAGCTAAATACGTCATTATAGAGCAAGTGCTCTACCGAAAAGCATTCGATGGAATGCTCCTAAGATGTGTCGACACGGAAGAATCCAAGAAGATTCTCCATGAATCTCACAGTGGAATATGTGGAGGCCACTTCGGTGGCCATGCCACCGCTCGAAAAATACATCGAATGGGCTATTTCTGGCCCACTCTAGAACATGACGCAATAGAGTTTGTACGCAGGTGTCATAAGTGCCAAGAATTCTCCCATGAGATTCATATGCCGGCACAAGCTCTGCAACCAATCGCTACTCCATGGCCCTTTTCTACATGGGGTCTAGACTTAATAGGGAAATTCTCTCCCTCATCCACAGATGGCCATAATTTTATAATCACGGCCACTGAATATTTTACCAAATGGGTAGAGGCTATGCCTCTTACTACTGTACCTGGTTCTGTAATCGCCAAGTTCATTTTGAACCAAATCATTTGCAGGTACGGTATCCCACAAATCATTATCTCTGATAATGGAACTTCTTTTAAGAATGAAGAGGTTCGCGAACTATGCAATAAATTTAAGATAAGCCATCATACGGCTTCCTTGTATTACCCCCAAGCCAACGGACAGGCTGAAGCGACAAACAAGACACTGAAAGCCATTCTCCTTAAAACGGTAAAAGAAAACAAACGAGATTGGCATTTGAAGTTATATCCGGCCTTGTGGGCCCACCGAACCTCAATAAGAACACCAACGGGAGCAACTCCTTTCTCGCTAGTATTTGGGGCAGAAGCAGTTCTCCCACTTGAGGTCGAAATACCCAGTCTCCGCATTTCACTACAAGGGATTCTGGATGAAGACGCTTATAGAGAAGCACGTCTTTCCCAACTAGAAAGCCTAGATGAAACTAGGTTAGATGCTGAACAGCGGCATAGAGCTTATGCTGACCGAATGTGCCGGCAGTATAACAAGAAGGTCTATGAACGCGACATATACGAAGGTGATCTAGTTCTAAGGCTAGACAGCCGGATCGACAAGAAGACCGGCGAAGGAAGGAAATTCCGGCCCAAATGGTTGGGCCCGTACCGAGTCATGAAAGACTACGGAAATGGTGCTTACCTCTTATGTACGCTAGAAGGTGAGGAATTTGGCGAAACAGTCAATTCCCTGCACCTCAAGCGGTTCTACGCATAAGCAACTAGCACTACTTGTATAATTATCTACATTGCATCTTCATATAGATTAAGATCATTTTGTCCACTTGTTTCTTACATAAATGGTGATCAAGGAATCTATCCTCAAAGTAATTCATTACAAACTCATGATGTTGTTGGCATAAAATTTCTAATCATACCTCTCCATTTTCGTGATATCATCAAATCATCTCAGAATCATTTTATCAAATAAAGTCAGACATGACGAAGTCTTAACGGTAACCATACCAAGATCTGCAAGTTTATTCTCGCTTTGATTTCTTCTTAGGATAGGTGCCTTACCTATGGTCTGTTCTAGAAGCTTCATGGTGTCACATCTATCCCATATGTATATCTCTTTGGAAATAAGCACATACTGACATTTTACTCAAGAAAACAAGTCAACAAGTGATTAAACAGAAAATTTTATTTTTACACATTTCCTTGCCCCACCAACCTTCGGTGATGAGCTTGCGTCTCTTACTAGTGACGTAGGGTTGGGAAAGGATGGAAATGCCCTTACTCGCCTATACCTTGCCCACGGTGATAAACCCACGCTTCTTACTAGTAGCATGGGGCAAAGTACAGGGGGTCCTCTTGACAAAGCAAACGTTAAAAGTCATAAACAAACAATTCAAACTTTGAGTCAAAAACGAATGAATCAGATGTTCAAAATTCCAAGAGTTAAAATCCTAAAAACCCAGATTTTGTCTACTATGTGGCCATCTACGGATCTAAGTCTAGATAAACCGCAAAGTAAGTTGCATTCTAAACTATGAAGTCACTCGGGTAGAGTAAGCTTGTAGCTTCCAATTTGGTTCCACTAAAGCTTTGTCTGTCTTTCATCACTATCATTTCAACTACACCTCATAACTTGTGCCCTTTCTAGCTCTCGGTGATGAGCCCTCGCATCTTACTAGTTGCGTGGAGTTAGGAGTGGGGCAAGTTAATCTGTTCATCATACTGGTTATATTCATCACTTTGCAAAACAAACATGAGATATCAAAAATTGCTTACGGAAGCTAAGATTCAAAATCACATTGTATCTACATTGTCATATATCAGCATCATGAAATACAAAAGGAAACAAACATTTGCATCATTTGTTCTCCATTGCATACATTCTAAAAAGCATATAAACATACATCGTAGTATACACAAAGAAACTGGAAATAGAAAGGAAACCATAAGTGCCAAGATTCTGATCCAAAACAAATGCATATATATAAATGATCAACATTTATATACAATGCCATCATGCACTAAGCATGGTCAAAATGCTCAAAGAGCCCGTGATATACAAAGAAATATATAATACAAAATACACGAGAGCCAAGTGGCCTCTCAATCCCTACGCGACCCCTCCGAAGGTGCACGCCCACGCCTAGGACTCCGGCTACGCCGGCGCTCTGAATGTACGGAGGGCTCAGGATCCCTAGGAGCAGCTGCAGCCTCACCGCGAGAATGACTCCTCATAAGGCGCTCAGCCGTCCTATAGCCCGCTAACTCAGTGCGGAGGGTCGACACCATCCTGGCCACGTGCCAGACAGGAGCAAAAACGTCGGTATGCCTACCGGCTGCTGAAGGCTCCCCAGCATCCACAGATAGCTCTGCGCGGGTCCTATCCATGGGGATCATCAGGGAATCGGTACATACCCTGCGGATCAAATCCCGCCACTCATCAACAGTCTCTGCAAACAAAGGAGAAAACGAATTAGAAACTAAGCAAGAAACTAAAAGATACAAAATAACAACTAAGGAGAGCCTACAAATAAACATTAAAAGGGAGAAAGGGTAACTTACTCGGATCCCCAGGCCTCCAAGATGGGTCACTGGGGCCGGCACCTGCCGCGGATGCCGCTGCCGACTGAGGGGCTGCTCCTGTGGCAGGGGCAACATGTCGCCCTGCAACTGACTCATCCTCTCCACCATGGCCCTGAGAGAGTGGCTCCTCTGAAACTAGAGTGTCCCTCTCTGCGCTCTGCTCAGCCCTCTCTGCCTGCATGATATCCTGAGTGTCATGCCACTCAGGATCGCTTGTCCTCGGTCTCCTCCTCTGTCCCTCCCTCTGTAAACTCCTCGGACTCGGAGTCAATATCAATAGGGTCATCGCTGCTATGAGCAGGACCCGCAGCAATCTGAAGCAAAGGTGCCCGAGGCACACCGGCTCTCCCTCTAGCACGAACTATCCTCCTGGCTGCAATAGGAATGCCAGGAGTAATCACTGTCCAACCTCGGCCTCTAGGCCCCCCTCTGGCCTCGTCGAACTGATCTGTAAACTGGTGCCACTGGGGGAAGCATACCCGCGTATGGAAGGCCAAACTGCTGAGGAACTCGGCCAAAGGGGTGCACCTCCACTCGTCCCACTCTATCAATAAGCTGCCCTGTGGTGGAGCAGGAAATCAAGGTAAGGGCCTCCTCGCCCCATATACCGGCCATGGTCTGGTATGGTGTCGCCTCCATATCGGCGGTAGTCAGGGAGGCAACTGGCTGATGAGGTGCTCTAAGCACCGACATGTCTGATCCATCTGGCTGCCCTAACAGCTCCAGGATCTGCTACCTCCACACCCCTGCCATAAGGGATGAAGTGCTCATAAACCCAACTCATGACTAGGGTCGGGTGGCTCAGTGACTGCCCCTGTAAACGCACCACCCTATATAGATCGTGGTAGGTGGTCCCAAGAATATCTGTACCCCAAGCGTATATCCGGCCATGCCCCTCTATCTGTGCAATGATAGGGGCCCAGCAGTATAGCAATGTGTCCCCTCCCTTGTCCCCGATCAACCTCGAGGCAAGGATCCCCATGATGGCCTGTCGAAATATGGGGATAGGCAAAGAAGGAATGGATCGAACTCTCACCCCCTTCTTCGACCCCATGGAGATGGCTGCATCTCCCATATAAGTCGCCCACTGTGCAATCTGTGCCCGTGAGCCAGCTGTCTCCAAAGTGAGTCACCTCCCGATAATCGGGACCCCCAGAATGCGGTAGACGTCCTCCAATGTAATGGTCCACTCGCCACGGACCCCTGGCAATCGGAAGGTGTTCCGATCTGCATCCCAGTAAGAGAATAAGTCACAAAGGATGTGACTAGATGGTGCAACATGGGGCACGTGTGATATGCGCAGTATACCAGCCCTCTGAAGTGTGTCCTCCTCATCCTGTGAGAGGGCATCTAGTACCCCTGAGAGCCAATCACACTCTCTCTCTCTGCTCCATCGGATGTACTCCTCTCTCGCCTGCATACACCCAAAAACACACAAAACAAACTAAGTTAGCATCCAGGCAATGCTGAGAAAGTCATAAAAACACGTAGAAATGCTAAAAATATAAACACAATCTTAAAAACAAGTTCTTTTTGCATTCTGTGCAAAACCGCCGCCCTGGGCAGGGAGGCGGTTTTGTAACCACCGCCTTAAGGGTGGCGGTCGTGTAACCGCCGCCCTGAACAGGGTGGCGGTCATGCAACCACCGCCCTGGCTAGGGCGGCGGTCGTGGTCCGAAAACCCACGCGGGCTTTTAACCTAAAAAGGCCTAAAAAGTGCCAGAAAAGACCATTTTAACTAAAAACAAAGCCTACCCAGTAGGCGCCCCCCCTAGGTGGACCTTTTGAACCTAGCATTTTCAAAAATGACCCCCCCATTACAGAGTATTTAGCATTTCAAAATTAAGGGAGGAAAAACAATAAACTGAAGAAAACTAACCTGTGATCGCTGAGGTCGGTGTTCCGCATGTGGAGGCATGATCACGATCTCGCTGCGAACGTTTCGACTCTACTCACGCAAGAAACCGTCACCGTGGGTCCCAGAGCTCAAAATCAATCAAATCGACTCGCACAAATGAATAGGAAAATGGGCCCACTTTCATATATATGGCACTCTGTTTCGTTTTAAAATAACTTTTTCACAGGTTTGGAGCGCTGATGGAGGTAAGTTCCTATCCCCACACAAATGGTACGTTCTCATTCCCTGTTATTCTTAGCGTTTATTTTTCAAACTATTGTATCTATCTGCACTTGAGTTCTCTTTTCATTTTGCAGGTAGCGGGAATTTTGGATGGCGTCATTTCAACACACGGACGTGTCAGGTATAACTTCTAACTTCCCATTTCGGGACTGCCATACTCGGACCCACCGTTTTACGCCTCTTCATGGCTAAAACGCTTCTCCGAGGGGGCAATATGTACGTACCCAAAATTGTAAGGTACTGTACTGCCGGAACAGTGTAACAAATGCCCCAATGATGATACAGGTCTCCTCGCAAGGTGTTCGGGATCCGGAAAAAGCTCTCCGAAGTGTGCGTTAACATCCCGCATGCCCCGCTTAGCCCCCGCGTCCTTTGTTTTTCCTTTTTCCTCTCTTTTCTTGGCCTTTTGCTCTTCAGTGACGAAACCGCCGCCCTACATGGGCGGCGGTCTCGTGACCGCCGCCCTGATCAGGGCGGCGGTCCTGTAACCGCCGCCCTGCTCAGAGCGGCGGTCCTTTACGTGTTTTCCAGAAAGCGTTTTGACGCGACTCACGTAAAGATCAACGTTTCACCAGCTTTTCCTTGCCGACTTGGGCTTGCATTTATGTTTTTGGTCCCCTGGAATAGTGTTTGGCCATTGTTTATAGTTTTAGAGTTCAGTTTGGTTTTGATCTTTGGGTGAATGAAAGCTATAAATAAGTGGCTTGTGCTCAAGCAAATGGCCCTGAAGTTTGTCTCTGAATTTCTCTTTGCAATAGACTTAGCTTTCATTTTGCTTAGAGTGCTTGGTTTAGTTCATTATATGTCTAGTTAGCATTGTTCAACTGTTGGTAAGCCACATATCCAGCTTGTGCAAACGGTGTTGTTGTTTTATCCAATCCATTGGAGTAGAATAGCTTAGGAAGCCATTAAAGTTGCAGGTTTTTCTCTTCAAACAGGATAGTTTCAGGTTCTGGACGCTTTATGTTGCATGACTCACAGTAAATCCCGCTAGGAATTGCATAAGCCAAGCTCTGTACTCTTGCGCTATCCCTCTCCTACTCACATTATATTCAGTCTGCATTCTGAGCTGTCCTTGGCCCAATATCTACTTCTGTCGATGCTAGCATTACACGCTTTTCTGGATCCACGTGAACACGAAAGAACGAGGAGATCACACTGAGGGGACAAGATCACACACACCATCAGATTCGCCACTGTTCTGCGGAATCCAGGTTTTAACTTTCAAAGTTCTAGTTAGAATCATATCAAATAAAGTAGTTAATTGCTTCATTTCAGTAAATTCTATTCTCGATATTGCCAGGGAAGCTGTGGGGATTGATAGTTTCTGAGAAACTATGATTCACTCCTCACTTCTGAGGTAGGATCGAGAAATTGCACAAATAGATCAAGCAAGTTATTTCATTATTTAGAATAAATCTACAAATTGCACAGACAAATAACTACACTCGGTTATTTTGTTTGTTTTAAATTGTTATTTAGTTGTTATTTCTAGATACGTTTAAATAGCTGCTTTTCTTCTTAGAAAGTTAAAAACAAAAATAGAAGTTATATATGTTTTAGATAGTTAAAATTTGTTTTGTTGCAGTTAGATTTATATTTTGTTTTATATGACAATCACGGGACCTAGGGAGCCCAGGGAATACGTATTTGAACCAATCGTGCCTCAGCCCAACCTCGTCACAGCAATAGTTGACATAGACCAGAACCTTAGAATACAAGTCTTCCAAACAACAACAGATTTACGACTGATCAGCTCTCAGTTGAGAGGGTTAAATATAGAAGACGACCAAGCACACACGTTTTGGTCAAATCAACCGAACTACAGATTACCCTAGGCAAAACATTCACATGACTGTAGAAGGGTTCGAAAGAGAACAAACCTTTGGTTGTGATCCTTTGGTCCCACAGCCAGGTGCAGGAGACACTCTCACAGACATAGATACTAGTTTAAGGATCCAGGTTGCACGAACGCCTGTGAGATATTCTGAGAAGATCACGCAGTTATTGGTCCTAAACATAGAAGCTGAGAAAGCATATGATTACTGGATACTAGGGATTAGGACTTGATTTCGTACATGACCATAACAGGACCGCAACAACCTAGAGTCTACGGTTGTGATCCACAAATCCCGCAGCCTAACGAATCCATAAGTCAATCAGATATAGACACTGGCCTATGCACACTAGTATTCCAATCCACTCCACTTCCACCCATCATCATCGAACAACTATCCTTACTAGATATAGCGGCTAACAAAGCTAGAGAATTCTGGACTAGGCCAGAGAATCGTCCGTAGAGTCAATTGTATTCACCATCCACCATATGACCTTATCTGGAGATATACACGAAACTATCCCAGGTCATTTTCCACGTATTCCACAACCCATAGATCGAATCACGCCAGAACTCGATATTGATTGGAGCCTTCGAGCAGTCATCCTTGCCGATCGATCTATCACACCAGTCCAAGTTAGAAGGGCCTTCTTTGCCTTAGATTCGCAAATTCCATTAGTGCGTGTCGAAGACATTAGATTGCCTAACTAGTTCGTTTGCATCCACGCATATTCTATCCCCACCGGCTGTCTCGGCACGACCTCGGGAGGTCGGGTATGTGGAAGAGTTACCTGTAGATTACCACGCTCGCTTGTCACTTTTCCGGCGTACAGCTAATGTTGACATGATAAAGGGATTGGAGCTATAACTTGTACGTGGGAAGAAGGTTCTCCAAAGGTGGTGTTCCTTAAGTTTATGCCCCAACTCTAGGAAAGGGAAAGAACAATAGCAGAAAGTTGATCAATGCGGGAAGCTTTCAGAAAATGTTGATAAAATGAAGGCTGATCAATACGGGAAACCTTCCAGATTTCATAATAATAGAGTATCCATCCTTCAAGGGTATGGTCTACTTTATACATAATATGGATGAAAAGAATAATATGATAACCGTCCTTCAAGGGATCGGTCTATTTCTTTTGATTTTGATTTTGATTTTTTTTACACGGGCAACTGTCCTTCGAGGGATCAGTCTATTTTTTTATAAGTTTGATTTTGCCTTTTGCATACATGAATTTTAGCTTTACATGGGCGAGAGTTAGGAATAGCGAAGTTGACTACTTAGGAGGGGATAATGAATGTACAAGATACACCCCTAGACCCTTTGCATGGCTACAATAAGAGAATGAGAAGGTGATGGATGTAATGGTTATGAGGTCACGTCAAAGTAGTGAAGGTGGGCCACATAATTTAGATCATTACAATGACAAATGGAAGGGGCTAAGGATGGTACAATGATCTAAGGATATAACTAAGTGCTCATTGATAGATATGCTAACAATCTACTGGTCGTAAGTGCAATGCATTAAGAGGCTATGTCTTTGGTTTACCACTAGGAGAGGGAAGACATTAAGTTGCCACGAGATGAGATGATAGACAAGCAAGAAATCAAATTATGTCCTTAAGGAAACAAAAATATAATCACAACGGGGGATTTGGATGAAAATAAATGATGCCCCAAGAGAGACATAAACATAGAAGGACAATCATGGCCTCAAAGGAGGACTTGATGAAATAAACGGTGCCCTAAAAGAGACATAAATATAGCCATAATGGTGGACTTTGAGAAAAAGGTAACTCAATAGAGGGACAAACATGGCCTCAAAAGAGGACTTCGATGAAAAATATGGTGCCCCAAAAGGGGCATAAACATGGCCATAATGGTGGACTTAAAATGAGTGAGGATTGGGACAAAATTAGTTTAGATTGGATAAATGTGAAGGAGGTAGACAAAACAACATCAAAGATTGAAGTCTCCTAGTGACAAGGGATTTGTATAGATGATGTGCTCAAGGGTGAGGGAAGGTTGTTCCCCCAATGAGTTAAATGTGAAGGAGTTAAAGGATGTCAAAAGAGTTTAGATGATATTGTTTTAGATTTGGATGGGATAAACGGTTAGAGACCACAAGTGTGTTTGACTAGATAAGAGGTATTAATGGACAATGGAGGACATTCCTTAGGAGGAATGTCGTATGCAGGAGGGATGTTAAGGGATGATGTGGATGAAGGGATCGTGGGAAACCCAATGGATATGATATGAATTGGATTCCATGTATATGGAGAAGGCACTTTCCCCTGAATGAGGAAATCATCTTTCTCAATAAGGTTGTGGAAGATTGTCAGAAATGCCTTATAATGTTCGATGTCATGGCTTGGGGTACGATGATAAGTACAACTACAATTAGGATTGAACCATGATGGCTTGGGACCATAGGGATTAAAGGCTTTAATGGGAGGAAATGTGATGACAAATATTCAAGTTAAATGTCGAAGGATATCTGCGTAAGACCCCATTGAAGTGTCATGAGGAAGGTAACTCTTGTGGGTTTTGTTGGATATCTCAGCTTGGAGTTAGGAGAAAAAGTGGATGTAGATTGGATGGGTAAATGATGTGTTTTGGAAGACAAATCAAATTTGGTTAGAGGATTGTATTATTTGGATGTGGATTGATTGTTGCAAGATGTCTTAGATGAAGAGACTAATCTTAAAATAGATGTTGTGGTATTGGATTGTTGAGAACAGGGAAAACCTGAATGTTTTCGAGGATGCGTAGGGGATTTTCAGGGATGTTTTCCACGAGCCTTAGAATTCAACTAAGAAGATTTAACCCTAACAGGGATGATAATAATCTCAACTAAAGGATCTGATAGTGGTGGTGTGGTTATTAATGGAGAAAATGTCCTAAAACAAGATGAGGATGTTAATGGAGAGATAGGTGTTTGTATGATGTGATTAATGATAGCTATGTGAGATGTGGATTGTTTCGGTTTTAGCATGGAAAGACTTTATTTTATAGAGGGAGAAGGTAAATCATTTTTATTTGATTTAGGTGGATGTGTTGGTTCAATAGATGATTTAAAGGGTATCTTTGCTAAGGTTGTAGATTGAGAGGATTTGGTTGGTGTGATAGACAAATTAGGCAAAGAGTATTGGGGTAGACCGGGTGATGTGGCCATGGCGAGGATATAGGTAAAGATGTCAAGGAAGATATAGGTGGATTTGTTGATATGATAGATATAGGGGTAGCTGGCATAGATAAAGATGTAGGCATTTTTGGGATATTTGGAGATGTAGGTGATGTGATAACCGATGGAGTAGACATTATGGGTAATGCGACAAATGTAGGCGTATTCTCAAGGGTAGAAGTAGATGGGACTGGTTGTTTCATAAATGTTTCGAGGGGTAAGAATGATATGTTTGCTAAAGGGGTTAATGTCGAAGGTGGGGCTGTAAGGGTGCATGTAGTAGAACTGAGTTTAGTTGGGATGGTTATGAGTAATGTAGGTGTAGTAACAGGTGTGTTTAAGGTATATGTGGATGAAGGAACAAATGTGATAGATGTAGGGATATGTGTGGATATCATTGGGGCTGAAATAGGTGCTAATGATGAATTTAATGTGGTAGATTGGGGTGTATTTGAAGTGACGGAAGTGGATGGTATAGTCAAATTTGATGTGGATGTGATAAGGATAGGAGAAGGTGCAGGTTCAACACACATAGTAAAAGTTGATGTAGGTGTGACAGGCTCCACATAAGGGATGGGAATAATGTCCACTGTAGGAACATGCAGAGTTGTGATAAGATAGGATCTTGATTGACAGTGTTAATGGTGTAAGCATTCGACAGTTAAGATGTAAAGAGCGCGGCTTGATTTGTTGGTGGTTGATTAGTTTACGCAATGGATGTATCAATTTGGATATCTCCTTGATTTAAGAGTTGTTAGACACGATCTTTAAAGGAATGAAATCTCTCAATGTTGTGACCTTTGACTTGATGATATTTACAATAATGGGCTTTGTGATACCAAATATGCTTGGCTTGTGATTTTTCCACAAGTTGTATGGGAGGAAGTCGGATGGAGTTTATGGTCATCAATTTTGTCAAACACGGAGCTATATAATTCTCCTAAGGGGAAGTAGTTGGCTATTGATTGAGGGGATCATTAAAAAGGCCATGTGCTGGAAATAAATGGGGATGAGGGTTTAATGACCACACTGTTGGCCGCACCCTTAAACTTGTCATTATGTGTGAATAGTCTAGTAGATTCAACTTTAGGTTTGGCTGATCTGAGTTTGAGATGACCCTACTCAGTGGCACGGGTTTCGAGTTTGCAAGCCATTGTGAAAGCTTCCTCAAAGGTTTGTAATGATTGGATTTGAAAAGTAGATGATATATGTTTTACACAAGAACACAAGAATAATTTGATGAGTTTGGTTTGTGGAAGAGAGAAGGACAGTTGGTTTATAACACCATGCCATCATGCAACAAATTCGGCGATGGGCTTGTCTTCAAATTGTCGAATGGTATAGAGATCAACGATAGTGGTTTTGCATGCGATATTGATAGAAAAGTGTTCTAAGAACAACTGTGCAAGTTGGGTAAAGGAGAATATGGAATATCGTGGGATAGTGTTGTACTAATCCAACACTGGGACTAGAAAAAGACATGGGGAAAGTGTGAAGAAGTAGATCGCGATCATGCATAGTAAGACAAAATGCATGTTTAAATGCGAGGAGATCCTGTTGGGGATATTCCTAAGGCATGAATTGGATGACTTGAGGTGTTGTTAGATTGAGATTCGATTGGTTGTGTGGTTTGAAAAGTAGTTTGATAAGGAAAGGATGATGTGTTTGTAGATGTGTGGGTGTTTGGTGAATTGTTTGTGATAAGGTGGTTGATAAACTTGCGGATGTGATGCTTGATAAGACAATTGATAAACTTGTGGGTGTGCCAGTGTTTTGGGAGCTGCTTGGTAAGGACTAATATATGTCATGGGTTGGGATTGCTGTATAGGATGAATTTGGAAAATAGGGATACGATGTGTTCATTGAAATTGGATAGGTTGTTGTGGTAAATGATAAGTGGGGGTGTGAATGTTAAGAGGTTGAGACAGTTGGGACATAAGATGGGTAGGAATGTAGGTATTCATAGGTTGAGATTGTTTGGATGGGCCTATTAATAGTGGATGAAACTAGAATTGTCAAAATGAGATGTGGGTGGAATGTGATCCACCAATTTACGATATTGGGAGGATTGAGAGATTGTACGGGATTTTTGGAGTAAGAAGTAATATATGGGGTTAGGAGGAGGCCCGAGTGTCTTTAGAGGAGTGGGACATGGTGGTGTGGTCGGTTTAGGAAGATTAGATTGATAAGGGATATAAGGGTTACTTTTAAGACCAGGATAGTCGTACATGACATGATTCTCCATGAGGCGAGATCATGGAGACTAGAGATTGAGTAACTGAACGACGTGATTTTGAGTTTAGAATCTTGTTGGGTGAGTTTGTTAGAGGAAGTAACTTTATTAGGTGGAGGAAATTGTTGTTTTGTCTTCGATTTGAGAGAGAGCGACAATAGGTGTGAAATAGAGAAACATTTGTTTGTGAATATTTGTTGACAAACAAATCAAGCCGCATATTTTTTTATCATCATGATTAATTTCGAGTTGTAAAATAAAATTAAAATAGATAATGAAGGTGCCTAAATAATGGAAGTCTAAGGCTGGTTTCAGGTAGTTTTGACTTGGGAGATGTCTGAGACGGTTGCCTGTTGGGTGTTAATAGTCCCAATTAGTTAACCAGGTGAGAGGAGTGTTTTGATGTGTTGATTCCACTCGTGAAGTTGTCAGGTTGTGTGTGATAATGTGTGATGTAGAGAGTTAGACCCCTTATTTAAACTATGTGATCAAGCAGGATGTAGAAAAGAAAGGTTTGTTTTAATCCAAAATGAAATGTGAAATTCGATGTAGACAATCACTCAGAAAGGAGAAAGTTCAGTGTAAAAAAGTAGAAAATAGAGAAAAACGAGAAAAACCTGGAGAATGTTTTTACTGGTTATTTGATTGTGTGTGATAATGACATGTACTTGGAAGCGTCAGTCAGTGGCCTGAAATGCCTGGGTACCCAAAAATGGCACCGTTTACTATTTGCGAATGAGGTTGATGAAAATGTTTTGCACGATGGTGTTTGATTTCAATATTGGTCTTTGACAACATTATGTTTGTGATCACAACATTGTAGATGTTACCCTGCAAAAAGAAAAGATAATTGTCGTTAATCGCTGATGTGATTAATATGATATAACTGTCATAAATAAATGTTGTTTATAAGATAATGTCATCTGTACAGACAAACTTATAAATAAAATAATAAGCATATGACACAAATAATTAACTCTAATTAACTTCACGAAAATAGATAGTAATGAAGATACACTAATAGGCTATAAACTACATGAACTTAATTCTCAAAGAATATCACGAAATACTAAAAAGGATGAGGTGATATTACAGTTATGAAATGATGGTTTTGTTTGTAATAGGAAACCACATAAACGATAGATATATTATCATGTGCATTTTGTTTTTGAACCATTTCTTAACATGAAATTCTGGATAAGTAATAACAATCTGATACGAGCTGAAGTCGTCAACAGATTTTAAGATTTGACAGGGAATAATTTGAAATTTCAGGCCTGGGTTGAAAGTGGACATTTAGGAAAAGGAGTGTGGACTTTGAGTTGACTTTGAGAGGACAAGGATCAAGATGGAAATTAAGAACCGTCGGCGGCCGTATGTGGAGCAATTAAAATGTAGGTATCCCACTCATCGAAAATACGACAAAACCAAATGTCGTCGTGTGATGTGGACAATACAATAATAATTTGGACGTTGTCAAGTAGGACTACCTCTGATCAGGGATCTCGGTATAGTGGGTGTAAATAATTGTCCAAAAAAAATCAGGAGATTTCTCGGCAACAAATCATGAAAATAGCTGAGGCCAATAAAGTTGAACCACAAATCAGTTCGAGACAGGGTGCAGAGGATACACATGTTCGAGATGGCAAAAGAGAGGAGACATGATTGAAGAAACTGCCAGTGGCTCAATGGGTGACAGGTTGACGTATATGGAAGCTTGGTGATAGGTGTGGACACTGTGGGAGATACGTGGAAGCGGTGGGACAAGTAAGAAGTTAGGACTGGAGGGAGCCGGATGGAGGCGGTGGACTAGGATGGGAGACGAGTCGAAGGAATGGGGGAATAGAGCTTGGTCAAGGGGTCGAGCAAAACTAAACAGAGTGAGGTGAACAGGAACGGTGCGTGTTGTGTTTTTTGTGGGTATGGGAAGTGGCCGAATGGCCAAAGGACACAGGAGGTAGAATGTGTGGCCAAATGGCCAGGGGTAAGGAAGGAGGTGTTGGAGTTAGGAGAGAGCTCGAGATCTGATCTAGGAAGTAAGCGAAATTAGCATTGGTAACAGAGGGAGATGGGGAAGCCAGGTAGGAAACTCCAGGAGTGGTTCAGGTTGGATGACTCGGCTGAGGGAAGCTATGTGGAGTAAGAGGGAGGCATCTCGGTGAAAGAGAAGCGTTGGGATGTTGGGCAGAGGAGGATGATGAGCAGATCGTGTGGATTAAGCTTCGTGGGGGAGCAGTGTTGGCGGGTAATCGGGCAGAGAACGGAGTTGGGTGAGGATGAGAGTTTGGCCGTGTGAGGAAGAAGTAGTGAGTGACGGGGTTTGGGGGAGGAGATAACGGTGGTTGAGCAGGTAGGGAGTCGAGTTGGGTGGAAGGGATGTGGGAAGATTCGAGAGATTTCTCTGTATGGGTATGGAGGATGGTAGCTCGGGTGGTGTGTAAATAGTGGTGAGGTGTGGAGAGTTGAGGTAGATGGTGGAAGGGAGATGTGGAGGACACGCTGGGTTGGGAGGATGGTGATTGGAGTCGGGAGTCGTTAGGTGGGAGCTCGGGTGGAAAGTTGATGAGGGAGAGCAGCGAGTTCAGAGGGAGAGCCGAGCGGAGGTGTGTGGAGGGGACGTGAGGATAAAGTCGAGCCGAATGTGAGGTGAGTGGAATAGATTTGGGAGGAAGGGAGATGTGAGGTGAATGGATGCGAGGAACTGGCTCGGTGTGGGAGTGTATTGCGAGCTGAGTGGGTAGTGGGAGTTGGTGTAGGGTATGAGCTCGTGGGTGGTTCAGCGAGAAGGAAGGAGTATGGGGGATAATAATAATATTATTATATTATTTTGTTTTCCTTTGTTTTTTTAAGGTATAAATTACATTTATTTGTTTATTTATTATTATTAATTATTATTTTTTTAATACCAACAACAATAAAATTATTGATCAATTATAAACAACCAAATAAAAATACTTTTCAAAATAAGAAAACCATTTACTTCGTGATAGAGAAAGACGAAAAAATAAAAATGTCATACCATGCCAGTGGAGGCTAAACTAACACCCTGCAAACAAGTCAGTTGAAAAAATGAAATCTTCACAAGCAATATCTAAAGTGGCAAGAACTATGAAACCAGACACCCGACAATAAAACTATTGATACAATTATAAACAACCAAATAAAAATACTTTTCAAAATAAGAAAACCATTTACTTCGTGATAGAGAAAGACGAAAAAATAAAAATGTCATACCATACCAGTGGAGGCTAAACTAACACCCTGCAAACAAGTCAGTTGAAAAAATGAAATCTTCACAAGCAATATCTAAAGTGGCAAGAACTATGAAACTAGACACCCGTTATACTCACGACACTTGGACAATTTGAGAAAAAGAACGAAACAAATGAAATGACCAGAGCTTGGATATGAACCCATCGGGCGTGCCAAATGTTGTACAGGAAATTGTTTTCTCACGCGGGTGAAAGCGGATACCGAAAGCCACTAGAAACTTTGAATGATGGAGGGCTTAGGACCTCAGATGCAGATGTGGATCTACGGGCACAAAGAAGATAGATGTGTTATACAAAGAAGATAGGTCTACAAAAATGAAACAGATAAGATTAGATAAAAATATGTGGGGGTTTCTCGGACGATCCTGGTGATGTTAACTCCCTTAGAGGATGTCAACCCTCGTGTCAAGAAAGATAGCAATAAACAATGAACATTAGATATCATGCAGAAATAATGAAATACAAAATGACAAGCAACTGAAATGACTAGGGGACTTAGCTTGTGCTCTAATATGGAGATGAAATGGGCATCAAGATGGCAGGATAAAAAAAAAATGGAAAATATTTCTCCTTCAAACTTGTAGAACTTAATTAGGCTCTTTCTTCTCCTTTTTGGGCCTAGGTCTAGTTTCTCCTTCCAAGTTTTCTGGGTTCAAGTCCTTTTTTCTTTTTTTACAGGTCCTCTAAAATATGGGGGAAAACCCATATTTATAGTTTAGAGGTGAGGTTAGATTGGGGTTAACAAGTAATCGAGGTTTAGTAGAGTAACTTGAGTTAAGAGGTATGATGTGATCACGTGGGGCCCATGGTTTGACTTATTAGATGGAGTGCGGAGCATGATTGACATGGTAGGTGAGATAAAAGATTCCATATTTTGAATTTAAGAAAGGGGTGTCGGATGGGTATATTAATACCCATGAATAGAATAATTTGTGAGAGATGAGAGATAATGCCAAAATTCTAATTATCAAATGGGTCCACATGGATCCCATTTGATAATCAATTAAATAAGGTGAGTAAATAGATGGGATTGATTTAAGTTTAAGAAAAAGAAAAGTGAGAGAGTTAAATGAAGGAGAACGAATGCGGGATGAATGAGAGGGGCGCTATACCAAAAATTGGCATCTACACTTGTTGCAAGTAAATACATCAAACTTCCCACCATGATTTTTTACCTTGTAGGATCCACATTGCTGTTGCAATCTTCTTTTGTCAATTTCTGACTTATCTCTGATGGTGTAGATGTTGGTTTACTATCCAACATTTTGAATCTTTTCAAGATTTATTTTTGCATACTTTTCTTGAGAAAAAAATATGCCCTACTCTATTTTTTTGAATTCAATGCCAATGAAATACTTCAACAAACCCAAATTATTCATCTTAACCTCTTTTTTCATGGATGATTTAAATTGATCAATTGCCTTGTCTGAATTTCAAGTAAGAATTAAATCATCTACATACATACAAAACAATCAAAATCTCACCATTTTCTATTTTGATGTAAAGTGTGGGCTCACTGCTGCTTTTGCTAAATCCATTACTAATTAGATAGGAATCTATCCTACTATACCATGCTCTTGGTGCTTGTTTGAGTCCATATAAAAATTTCTTCAGCTTGTACACCTTTCTTTCATGCCCTAGGATTTCATAACCAGGTGGCTGACCCACATACACTTCTTCTTCCAATACACGATTCAAGAAAGATGATTTTACATCCGTTTGATGGACCTTCCACTTGTGATGACCAACTATGGAAATTTTTTTTTTCACGGTCTCTATCCTTTCTAGTTGAGAAAATGTTTCATTATAATCACATCCATTCCTATGTTTGTAGCCTTTGACAACTATTTCCTTATGTATTTCAATCTTGCCTTCAGGAGTAGTTTTGGTTTTACAAACCCACTTGACTCCAATGATTTGCTTTCCTTTCATGAAGATCTACTAGATCCCATGTTTGATTATTTTATATTGCATGTATTTCTTCATCCATTGTCTTCACACCATTTACGATTCTTAATTGCTTCTTCATAGTAAAAATGACCAACTTCTGAGAATAAAGAAAAATTAATCATTTTATCTTCATTTTCTTCATAACTTAACTGGTCATAGATTTCTTGTACATTCCTCATTTCGTCCTTGTTTCTGCAATGAGTTTGATGATGATGAAGATGCTTCATTTTTTTGTTCCTTGCATGCTTTGTTGGTTGCTAGCATGAGAAGATTCATCCCTTTGAGAAATGGGTGTCCAGTTTGGTGCATTGTTTGTTCTGCCATCTGTTGCTTTAACAACAATAATTTGTGTATTTGTTTTTTCTTGTGGCTGTTCCACTTCTTGTGCATCTTCCTAAGATGCTTCCTAAATGAATTGAATGTCTCTACTGATTATGAGATCCTTTGATAACTAGATTATATAATCTATAAGATTTTTGATTTCTCACTATGTCCAATGAAAATGCACTTTTCTCCCTTTTTATCCCACTTTGATCTTCTTTGTTTTGGCACATGTGCATATGCTATGCAACAAAAAAATCTCAAGTGTTCAAAACTTGGTTTTATTCCACTCCATGCTTCTTGAGGTATCATGTTCCTCGCACTCTTTGTAGGAAATCTATTCAACTGATATACTGTTATCACCAACAGCTTCTGCCCAAAATTCATTAGGCAATCCTTTATCTTTCATCATGCTTCTTTCCCATTTCTTGAATGGTTATGTTTTCCCTCTCTACTGCACCATTCTATTGAGGTGTATACCTTGCTTTGATTTTTTTCTTGATCCGCATGCTCCTTACAGTAGTTTAGAAACTCATTTGGTATATACTCTCCCCATTTATCGGTTCTTAATGTCTTTATATAATGGCTACTATGCTTCTCAACCATGGCCTTGAATTGTTTAAATACTTCAAATGTTTCTGATTTATTTTTCAAAAACTAAATCCATGTCCTTCTGCTGAAGTCATCTATGAAAGTAATGAAATCACACATTTTTAGACAAGGAGGGAGTCTTCATGGGACCACACAAATATAAATGTATCAGCTCAAGAGGTGAGCTTTCTCTCTATGATTTACCTGAGGGAAAATCATTTCTATGTTTCTTCACTAATATGCATGCCTCACAAACCTTGTCTAGTTGTTCAATAGGAGGAAATCCTTTAACCATTTTATTTTTATAAAGGACATTCAATACACCATAACTCAAGTGCCCATACTTGAGATGCCATAGAGTGGATTGATCGATGGCTATTGTTTTGAATGCTGTTACGCCTGCTACACTTTGCATCCTTAAGGGAAATATTCGGTTTTGTGTCATCTTCACTACTATAATCAACTTGTTGTTTCTACCTTTATCAAATATACTACATTCCTCCATTTTCAAATTTTACTTTATATCCATTTTGGACAAGTTGTCTAATGATTATAAGATTATACTTCAATCCTGGGACATAAAAGACATTATGAATATGCTTCTTATCTCCTTGCTTAGTGAGAATGGATACAATTCCTTTACCCATCATAGGAACTTTATTATTTGTTCCCATCTTCACTTTAGATCTAATTGCTTCATCTATATTATTAAAAATTTATTTATTTCCACACATATGATTGCTGCATGCACTATCCAAATACCATACTTGCTTGTTTCCTTGCTCAAACTACATTGCAAGTTAGAAAGAAATTTCCATTCTTTTCATTCTTCTCTGGTTCATCTTATTTTTCATTAGAGAAGCTTGCATTATAATTATGATTTCTCAAATCATACTCTTTCTTTTTGCAATCATATTGGTATAACTTCCATACTTTTTGCAGCAATAACATTACACATTGGATTTGTCATGCCTTTGTGAAGAACCACCTCTGCAAGTGTTGCTGCTCTTTTCTCTACCTCGGTCTCTTAGATGTGAATCTTGTTGACTTTTTCTTCCACCTTATTTTTGGTTGCTGAATCTTCCTCTTCCTTTGTTGTATGCTACTCTCCCCCTTGCCTCTTGCATTTGCATTTGTTTTTGAAGGCTTGTTCATTTGAGGAGTTGGTTGATCTACTCATCCTCTGTTCACGAGTTGACAATGAACCCATCGATTCATCAACTGTCATTTGCTTCAAATCCTTGGAATCCTCTATGGAAACCACAACTAGATCAAATATGGTTGGAGGACTTCTTAATACCTTCTCTATGATTCTATGTTCTTCAACCATGTCTCCATTAGTCCTCATCTAATTTACTATGGTCATTGTTCTTGTGAAGAAATCATTTACTGATCCTGACTCTTTCATGAGAAGGGTCTCAAACTCTTTTCTCAGCATCTATAATCTTACAACCTTCACCTTATCACTTCCTTGATAACCACTCTGCAAGGTATCCCAAGCTTGCTTGGAGTTTATAGTTGCTGCTATTCTAGGAAAAACTGAATTTATGATATCATTTTGAATATATCTCAAAGCCTTTGCATCCTTTCTTCTATTTTCTTTCAAATCATTCTTCTGAGCTTGTGTTAATGCATTGAATGCAGCCTGGTATGCTACCTAATGTATAGCCTCCTTCAACTAGTTCCCATAACTATTGAGAGGAGAACAATGTCTTCATCTTAACACACCATATGTCATAGTTCTTCCCATCAAATGTTGGGGGTTGTTACCATGAGTTATTGCTGGAATCCATTAGAGCTTAACCCAGAAAACTCGAACCTAGAAAACAAAGAACTTAAAATTCCACAAACCCTTCGGTCTAATACATATCTGTTGGAAAAATGTGGAACCAACTGCAACTAACATAGGGAAAGACACAATCAATATAGAAAACACACAAAAAATATATCTATTATATTGATTCAAAAAATTCTTACAAATTTAGAGCTACGGTTCTGTATATTCCTTTTGTTTCTCTTACAATATTCTCTCGAGCTTTCTGCTCTACAAAATTCTTCTTTGAATACTTTCTGTCTTTTTTTTTTTTGCTTTACGTGATGCTACACATAGTTTCTATTTTCTATCTCCTCGAGATGGTACTCTATCTTCCTCTCCCTCTCTTCTTTTAATTTCTTACTTATCCTTTGTTACTTGAGATTCAAATAAAAACTAGACACGTATCTATAACTGCACGAGTTTCTCAAAGCACGATGACTTCTGACAAGGACCCGAAACCAATTTTCATTTTGGTGAGTTCTACGGATTTGAATTACCTGTGACCCACTACGGGCTTGATTCCTTTCATTTTACGACTTTTCCTTTATACACAACCCTTTTCCTTCAATATGTTGACTTTCTCTACATTGTGCGTGAATTTCTATTCAATAAGCAACTTTTTCTTCAATGTGTGGCTTTCTATACATTGCACGGATTTTTCATTCCATAGAAAACTTCAAAGCCGCACATCACTAACACTCACACCCGCATGAACTTTAACACTCCTTCATACCATGGCTTTATATTTCCTATGTCTTGCAACTTTTCCCAAATACTTTTCTTTGCGGCTTCTTCCTGAAGCCTTTTCTTTGCAGCTTTTGACTAAACCTTTGCTTTGCGGTTCCTACATTGTTGCGTGACTTTCCTATGTACCACTATTTTTTGTAGGCACTCCAAAATTCAAATGGACCAAAAACATGAAATAAATGTGTGTCAGAGGGGAATTTGGGAGCAAGGGAGAAAAAACAAGTTTGAAATCTTGCGTGAGACTCAAGATTATCAGATACAATTAATTTTGACAACCAAAATACTTGAGAAATTTCTCGTATTTATTATTTATTTAAATTATGGGAGGATTCGTAACTACCATAGCAGATTGATAGCCTAAAATTGGGACCTTCACTATTTATTTTCAATATTATGTTTTACTGCACCAAGAAACTTTGTAATTTTTTTAATCAAAACTATAGTCTAAAAGGTAGAAGAATATTCTCGAGATAATTACATACAAAATTTTACAAAATTTAGCAAATATTACAAGTGACATATTATTGTTAATTAGTGGAAAAAATTTATTGATTTTGGTGGAGAAAATATAAGTACCTTGGGCAGTATAATAAACAAGATAATATCAATTTAATATATTTTATCAAATGTTTATCTTCTTTAACGAGTTTTCTGGTCATTTGTTCAATAACTATAAAATCAATCCCTATAAAATTTATGAAATGTTTATCTTCTGTAACGACTTTTCTTGTTATATGTTTGCAATAGCGAGGCTATTGCAAACAAAAGCCAATTCGCTGGGCAGAACACGAGGAGTTTGACACAGTATCGATCGATTGTTATGGCTGCTTCAACCCCATCCACGTGGATTTTCATTTACTGTCTAGTTGCAGGTTTTGCTATATGCAATCTGCTTTCCACTCCATGTCATGCCAATAAAGAAGTTGATGCCCTGATTGATATAGAATATGATGCATGACCCTGAGAATGTTCTCCAAAGTTGGGATCCATACCTGGTCGATCCCTGTACCTGGTTTCGTATCACCTGTAACAACAATGGACGTGTTAGCAGGATGTAAGTCTCTGTATATAAAAATATACCTTGGAAACTTCTGTTGCTTCTTATAACATTACATTTGCTGACTTATGTTTGATGTCTATAAATTTACAGAGATTCGGCACATGGTGGCCTTTCTGGCACTATCTCACTACGGATCGGTGATCTTCCCGACTTGCAGTACTAGTAAGCTTACTATCCCAATTAACATACACAATATAGGGTTTTTTTGGTCAAAGATTTACTAGATTTTTGCTAAGGTGAAGACTAGACTGTTACAACTTTACATGTTATTTCAAGCATTTATTTCGCAATTCATTGAGTGGAAGTTCGCCAAGGTGAAGAGTGTTACAGATTTAATAGATTTTTGCTAAGGTGAAGAGTGTTACAGCTTTACATTGTTATTTCAAGCATTTATTTCTCAATTCATTGAGTGGAAATTTTCCAACAAGTTTGGGGAAGTTAAAAAATCTCATTGTCCTTACTGTTTATGGCAACAAGTTTACCAGAAACATACCCACTTCAATTACCCAAGTCTCACATCTGCGCTTCCTCTGACTTATATCACATATGCAGTGAATATGATAGAAATTATGTGTTTTTATATCTTGGGATTAACAAGTTTTCCTTATATCTGTAATTTCTCAGAGATCTTTCAGACAACCATCTCAATGGCCCTGTTCCAAGATCGCTCTCAAGATTTGGTTATAATAGGTAACCACATTTTCATTTGGTTCTTTTGTACTGTGATATCAGATATATTTGGATGGCTTAACATTGACTATGTGTTGTTTCATGTTATTTTGTACATGGAATGAAGTTTTAAAGGGAATCCAGGGCTTTGCGGTGCTGTTGTGCGCAAGCCATGTCGAACCAATTGATGAAATGGAGAGCCATACAATCCATCCTGAGCAATACATTAATGTTTAATATATTTATGACCATAAAATGCATGCCACTCAAGCTGAACTGCGAGGACGCATGGCAATCACTTTAATAATAATGAACAAATAAGACTCACTATTTCATATGCTAATATAATAGGAGGTTCTCTTTCGAAACACTTTTTTGCAAACTGTCGCGTTTTGTATGCATACGGTTCGCTTCTCTTTTGTATGGAAATGGTATTACACAACAAATATTTTGATTTTAAATTTATAATGCCAATCTTTATTTTAAGCTATCTTGTTTTCATCCATTTGTTCACTTTTCAAAATAGATAGGTGCACACATTTTTATTTTATAAAAAAGTGGAAACAAGTTCAGATTTTTTATTGGTTAATGTCCTGAAAATTGAACCCAATTCAATTATGACAATTAAATTTTGGTAATAATCCTACCTTGTTCTCTGTGTCAAATTAGTTATGCTTATGTTTCCTTACAACATCTTAGTTATAACTTTCAACTCGTAGCTACATGACACTTATAATTGGAAAGCATTTTATTATTGATTAACATAGATTCTACAAAGCAATTGCATTTAAATGTGCAAAGACTACGCGGATAGGGATGTCAAAAATGGATTTACAGTTGCATTTTAATATTAGCAATTGGATATGAGTTGCAAATTACGTCGGAGAGGATAACAATGTTAAATTTGTTGACATTATCATTTATAGTGAAGCGTATTCAAACTTAAAACTAAATAAAACACTTTCTAGAAACTGAGAATAATAAAGCACATGACACATTATTATAATGCAAGCTTATTTGTTTAGATTGCTTCATTTAGAATCACCAATAATTGCCAAAAGAACCTTATCTCTTTTTAAAATGAAGGAAATGGTTTCCATTTCTTACAACAATTTCTCTCGCAACAATCATTGAGTTAATTTCCGTTGGAGTGTGGCAATGAGCACATAATTGAAGGTTCTTGACAACTGTAATAGTTGTTCGAGGGGGCTTGTTTAACCAACCAAATGCAATTGTCAACTTTTTACTATGATGGTAGAGAAATAATTCTTTTTTGTCCACTTCCACATCATTAAGTAAACATGTTTAATCTGAAAAATAACTTGTTGCCTTCATCTCTCGAGCCATTTTCTCCAACTTTGCATAGATCTCCTCTATCTAGATGTGATCTATGCTTTATTATATGTCTCCTAGCCTTCAATACAACTACATCCAAGGATATTCTTAATTTCTCTATCTTTCATCAATATAGATCATTTGAGCCTCATGTCACCTACCCACTTCTGCATAGATGTTTGAGAGAAGAAAAGAAACTGCATCATTTTTAGAATCCAAATCAAAATACATTATGGGTGTAAATACTCCTAAGCCTATATTCATATGTGATGTACAGGGACCAAGTAAACACTTTCACATAACCCCCACAGATTTATGTTGAATTTGGCTCTACACCTGCCAATTGCATTGTGCATATCATGCAATCAACAATGTCCATGAAACCACATTTTTTGAGGCATTTTGTCAAATAGTTTGCATGCATTGTGTAATGTTCCAGATTTTGCATACATGTCTGCCAAAGCATTTGCAACTAAAACATATGACAAAATTTCTCTATCTTTTATGCTTTGATGGATGTCCACACCCTGTTCCAGAGCTCGTATTTTGGCATAGGTCGGGAGTATGCTGACAACTGTAAACTGAACTGGGCAGAGGAAGGTTTGTTGCATACATTGAAACAATGAATGTCTCTTGAGGAAACACATGTCTTCTATTTCCACAAGTGTACGCACAACGTCAAAAAATGCTTAGATGACGTTAAGATGAGAAAGGATGAGATAAATGATATTGTATTGTTAGGGGTTCCTCCAGTATATCAAAGTTGCATGAATTATTGGGGGAATTATTCAACGGGAAGAAACTCTCAAAAAATTTGAATCCAGATGAATCTGTAGCTTATGGTGTTGCTATTGAGGTGGCGCTGTTGAACAAGGATGAAGTCCACATGGTGGTGATAAGCATCACTACTCTCAGTCTTGGGATTTCAGTGAACAATGGTGTTATGGATGTGGTCATTCCTAGGAATACTCCCATTCTTACTTGGCAAGAGGCATCTATGACCACTCGATATGACAATCAAACACGTAATATTCTGATTTTTTGAAGGTGAGATTCCTTTCATGACCAAAAACAAGATATTGAAAAAATTCATATTGTCTGGAATTTTTTTGGGACGATCTGGAGTGCCAAAAATCAAAGTCTGCTTTGAAATAGACACAGATGGAATTCTGAGTGTTTTAGCACTGGACAAGGAAATAGGGAATCACAATGAGACAAAAATTAGTAATGGAAGTGAGAGGCTTAGCAATGAAGAGATTATTAGAATGGTTTGTGATGTAGAGAGATTTCATATTCCATGAGAATATGTCTTGTTCTTTCATTTGGTCAAACACTTTATTGTTGGAAAAGGGCAATTTAAAATAACCAATCTGAAATGTATGGGCATGTATGAACACTGTGATAGAAATTGTGTAACGCCCAAAAAACGTTGCACACAAAATCCAAAACCAAACAACTGTTATAATAGGAAAATCATGGAATAATTGTTTTTTTGTTAAAGGAAACGAAAGCAACAGTAAGGTTAACCTTTGGTTTCAAACAGTTATCACAAAATTACTTAAATAATATTATTAAATAAAGGAATGGATTTAATCTATGGTTAGGTTTAAAATATTTCATTCAATTAATCCTAAATTAATTTAATACAGATCATTTCTAAGATCATGCAATAAATTAATAATTAAGTTCCAAGTCTAAAATAACCCTTTTATTTACACAATGCTATTAATTTAATTTTCCAAAATAAAGGGGTCTAAACTATTAAGGGAGAGGGTTTAATTAAATTCCCCTAGGTCATGGCCTAATTAATTTTGAAGTTGCAAAAGAAATAAATAAAAAATGAAAGACTAAAATTTAATTTACTTGCAAATCACACAAGTAGGCCCATTCAAAGCAAGACCCATGTGACCAAATGATTACTCCACCAACCCGCACCTAACAATTATAGGAGATAATTTGGGCCATTGGATGAATTCAATCTAGGCCATTGCATGAACGAATTTCAAACCAAACCTAAAAATCTCAAAGGGAGGCTTTAATTCCTCTCTTTTGCTCATTTCATTCATTTTTTTGGTTTTGCAGATTAAGGGAAGATGGAAGAGGAGGAAGCTACTAGAAGGATTCCCAAGTAGTACCTCTAATTTTCTCTCAAGGTTATAATTTTACAAATCATCCACTCAAAGTGGGAATAATAAGAGAAACAATTTACATCACAAGGCTTTCAATAAGGCCAAAAGAAAAGTTTTCTATTTGCATGTCTTCTCCAAATGGTAGCTCCAATTTTGCTTTCATCAAACTTTCATCGAAAGGGTCACAATATAAGGGGGAGTATGCAACGCTCTCCGCCCAACCTTAAATCCATTAATAGGAGCAACCATCCCCTTAATAGCCCCGAGCCCCAACCAAAGAACCACGAAGGGTATTGAGCAACAATGAAAACTTTCAACAAGGTGGCTTCACAACAAACAAACATACAAGACATTCAACTCAACCAAGATAACATATCCAAAGAGTTTACACATTCACAATATTACAAAGGTTTGAGATTCAAACCAAATAGAGCAAGGGCTATGGGAAACCACCTCCTTATTCCTCCCAAGTGAATTGGGAGTCTTACCCTAAGCCTCTAAGTGCAAAAAATGATCAACACAAATTCCTTATCTCTCCCTTGAAAGCATGGAACAAAACAATGATTTCCTTTTCACTCCCCATAGGTAAGACTCCCATTCAAAATCCCACCAAAATACATGCGTCAAAAAACTCCCTTTCCATCCCCAATGGTCCCATAAGCCCTTCTCTCACACCCAACTAAGGCCTACTACCCAACCAACACAAAAACACATTCACAATACAAAAAGATACGATTTTACAAGCACAACATTGCATACAAACAAGCAAAATAACATAATGCAAAGGTGGAGAGCCTATCTCTCCATAGAGATCCAAGAAAATTCCAAAAGTATCTTTAATTCCAAGCCAAGAAATTTCCAAAGCACTCTAACAAGCTCCAATTCCAAAAGTGCACAAGAAGAGAAAAGAACAAGTAACCCCCATTCCAACCAAAAATCACCAATAAATAGAAATGGAATGTGAGGATGATAAGGTGGCTCCATGTAGGATGCCACTTCATCATTCCTCCATCCCCACACTCAAGTCAACACACCGGGACTAATAAAATCAATGCACATGCAAGTGTTATGTTTGTGGAGCCTGTTTTCATGTTAGAGTCTGGTACACCTTCCATGTGTTACACTCAAATATTTTTACGGTGGTCCTGCTCACCGGTGAGTAGGTCAAGGGGGTTCGGGGGTGAAGCCCCTGAAGAAAATTTTCATGGGTGGTTTATTAACCCATGGGTAATGGGTAACCATTATGGGTTGTTTTTGGGCCCATGGGTTTTCGGTACCCATTATTTTGTAAAACTGCCTCTTCGGCTACCTATTGATGTACTTATAAATAGATGGACATACAATAGGATTGAGATGAGTGTGTTTTGTGAAGGTGAATAATGTGTGTGAATTCAAGTGTGAATTCAGGAGGGTTTGTTGAGCGCAACTCCAAACAAGATTTGATTATTGTAATTGTGAAGACTGTTGGCTTGTAATAAAATCTGAGCAAGTGTTCTTGGTGGATGTAGCCCACATTGGGTGAACCATGTTAAATATTGTCTTCGTGTCGCATATTTTTAATTTATGTGATTCTATTCATACTTCTTATTATTGCGATTCTGAGGAATTATTCCGCATTAGATATTATTAATTACTAACAATTGGTATCAGAGCTTGGTTTGGTTTGCTGAAGTGTTTAATCGTAGGGAAAGTTTTTTAGCTTGAGTGAGAGCTATGGTAGATGATGGAAGATCAAGGGTTGATAAATTCAACGGGAAGGATCTTTATACTTCGTTGTCTGAGAAGGTGAACAAACCCTCGAGTATGACAGATGTGGAATGGGATTTGTTGGATCGGAAGGCACTTGGAACGATCTGGCTATATCTTGCATCTTCGGTATTATTTAATGTTTCAAAGGACAAGACTACAAAAATATAATGGATGCATTAGGGAAGTTGTATAAAAAACCCTCTACCTCTAACAAGATATTTTTAATGAAAAATTTGTTTAATATGAAGATGTCTAAGAATAGTTTAGTAGCAGATCATTTAAATGATTTCAATATGGTTCTGAATATGCTAGCTTCTATTACAATAGAATTTGATGAAGAAGTTAGGGCTTTATTAATTTTGTGCTCTTTACCTGAGAGTTGGAATAGCCTGGTAATGGCGATAAGAAACTCGGTTCCAACTAACTCGAAGTTGAAGTTTGAGGATGTTGTAGGGGTGATTCTAAGTGAGGAAATGTGAAGAAAAAGATATAGGGAATATTCTACTTCAGGGAATGCTTTGACAGTGGAAACTAGAGGGAGACAGAAGAATAGAGGAAACTATAGAAAATCGAAAGATTGGGCAAGGTCAAAATCCAAGAGAAAAATTGTATGTTGGAATTGTGGAAAGTCTGGGCATGCAAAGAAGGACTGTTGGGAGCTTCAGTATAAGAAGAAACAACAGGAAGAAAACAAAGAGGCAAATGTGGCATCGGGTAATGTATGTTAGGATGCTTTGATTCTTTCTTTGCATACTATTATTGAATCTTGGGTTTTAGATTCAGGGGATTCTTTTCATGCTACTCCACATAGGCATTATTTTGTTGATTATGTTCAAGGGGATTTTGGGCATGTTTTTCTTGGTGATGATGAGCCTTGCAGTATAGTTGGAAAAGGTTCTGTTCAAGTTAAGATGGAGAATGGGAATACATGGCTATTGAAGGATGTCAGACATGTGTCTACATTAAGGAGAAATTTGATATCGGTGGGGCAATTGGGAAGTGATGATTGTACTGTGATATTTACAGTTGACTCTTGGAAGGTTACCAAGGGTGCTCTTGTGGTGGCAAAATGTAAGAAGGTTAGAACCTTGTATTTAACCACTTATAACACTAATGTTTGTAATCTTGTGGCTTTAGAAGTAGATACAACATTGTGGCACTATAGGCTTGGTCATATGAGCCATAAGGGCATTGAGATCATAAAGAAGGATTTTCCTAGATATACAGAAACAGGTTTAGAGTTCTGTGATGACTGCATATATGGGAAATAGAAGCGAGTAAGGTTTCTCAAGGTTAGACCTACAAAGAAAGAGAGTAAGTTAGAGTTGGTGCATTCTGATGTGTGGGGGCTAGCTCAGGTATCATCTCTTGGGGGTTCAAGTTATTATGTTACTTTTATTGATGATGCAACAAGGAAAGTTTGGGTTTATTGTATTAGAAACAAATATGATGTATTTGACACTTTTGTTAAATGGAAAGCCTTGGTAGAGAATGAAACAGGTCTTAAGCTAAAATGTCTCAGGTCAGATAATGGAGGGGAGTATTACAGCAATGAATTTAATGATTACTGTTCTAAGAATGGAATCTGCAGCCAAAAGATGGTTCCAGGAACTCCGCAATAGAATGGGGTGTCAGAAAGGATGAATAGAACAATAATGGAACATGCTAGGAGCATGAGGTTACATGCATGACTGCCTCTTTCTTTTTGGGCAGAAGCGGTGAGCACAACTGTGTACTTGATAAACAGAGGACCCTCAAGTGCTTTGGATGGAGGCATACCTAAGGAGGCTCGGTATGGTAAGAAAATTGATTATTCATTTCTTAGAGTCTTTGGATGTGAGGTGTTTGTTCATATAGACAAGGATGATAGGAACAAGCTAGAGGCTAAGTCAGAAAAATGTACTTTCATTGGTTATGGTAGTGATGACTTTAGATATAAATGTTGGAGTATTAAGGACAAGAAAATCATTCGATCTAGGGATGTGGTCTTTAATGATAAAGTCATGTATAAGCAATAGTTGCAGGAAAACAGGGAAGAATCCAAGAAAGAATATGCAGCGGTAGAGGATCTTCCAGATGGAAAAGTGACACATGAATCAATTCAGGAACCTCCTCAACAGGAACCCCAAATGCCTATATTGAGGAGGTCTTCTAGGGTAAGAAGAGAACCTGAACGTTTTTCTCCTTCTCTTTATTATTTATTACTCACTAATAGTGGAGAACCAGAGAGCTTTGATGAAGCAATGCAGGTAGATAACAGGAAGAAGTGGGAGCAAGCCATGGATGAGGAGCATTAGGCTCTCATGGATAACCAGACTTGGGATTTGGTGAAGCTACCCGAAGGAAAAAGAGCATTACAGAAAAAGTGGGTGTTCAGAGTCAAAGAGGAAGAAGGAGGCAAGAAAAGATACAAGGCTCGGTTGGTGGTCAAGGGGTTTGCACAGAAAAAATGTATAAATTTTGATGAGATTTTTTCTCCTGTAGTAAAAATGACTTCTATCAGAACTGTTCTTGGAATAATGGCAGCGGAAGACTTGCACTTAGAACAGTTAGATGTAAATACTACATTTCTCCATGGTGATTTGGAGGAGGAGCTATATATGCAGTAGCTAGAAGGATATGAAGTCAAAGGTAAAGAGGAGATGGTGTGCAAACTGAAGAAAAGCTTGTATGGACTGAAACAAACTCCACGTCAATGGTATAAGAATTTTGATAGCTTCATGATGGAGCAATGTTATATTAGATGTCATTCTTACCATTGCGTGTATACAAAGAAATTTGAGGATGGAAGTTATATTATCATGTGTTTGTATTTTGATGACATGTTGGTTGTAGGTAAAAACATGCAGGAAATAAAAGTACTCAAGAAACAGCTAAGTGAATCCTTTGATATGAAGGATTTGGGGGCAGCCAGACAAATCCTTGGTATGAGGATAACTCGGGATAGGAAGGAATGGAAGCTGACTTTATCTCAAGAAGAGTACATTAAGAAGGTATTGGATAGGTTGAACATGCAAGATACTAAACCGGTTGGGACTCCTTTGGCAGGCCATTTTAAGTTATCAAAGGATCAGTGTCCTAAGATAGAGTAGGCAAGAAACCAGATGTCCAAGGTGCCTTAATCATCAGCAATTGGCAGTTTTATGTATGCTATGGTATGGACTAGGCTAGATATTTCCAATGCAGTGGGAGTAGTGAGTAGGTTTATGAGTGATCCAGGAAATGAGCATGGACAAGTAGTAAAGTGGATACTTCGGTATTTGAGAAGGACCATGGGTAATATTTTGTGTTACAGTGGATCAGACACTACTTTTTGTGGATATGTTGACTCAGATATGGCTGGAGATTTGGATAGCAGGAGGAGCACAACAGGTTATGTATTTACTGTAGGTGATACAACAGTGAGCTAGATTTCAAGACTATAGAAGCTGGTGGCTTTGTCAACCACGTAGGCTGAGTATGTTGCTGCCACAGATGCAAGCAAAGAGATGATTTGGTTACAAAAATTGGTTGTGGAGTTGAGGCATAAGCAAGAGGAATGTAAGCTACATAGTGATAGTCAGAGTGCTATACACCTAGCTAAAAACTCTACTTTCCACTCCAGGATGAAGCATATATAGTTGAGATATCACTTCATCAGGACAACTTCGGAGGAAGATAAGTTGAAGTTGGAGAAGATTCATACCAGTCAGAATCCTGTAGACATGATGACCAAGGTGGTCACAAGGGATAAACTAAAACTATGTTCAGCTTTGGTTGGCCTTCATGGATGATAGTGAAGGTTTGAGAAGCTTGCTCAGTGGAAATCAGTCTCCAAGTGGGAGATTGTTATGTTTGTGGAGCCTTTTTTCATGTTAGAGTTTGGTACACCTTCCATGTGTTACACTTGGATATTTTTACAGCAGTCCCGCTCGCCAGTGAGCGGGTCAAGGGGGTTCGGGTGGTGAAGCCCCTGAAGAAAATTTTAATGGGTGTTTTATTAACCCATGGGTAATGGGTAACCGTTATGGGTTGTTTTTGGGCCCATGATTTTTCGGTACCCATTGTTTTGTAAAACTGCCTCTTTGGCTACCTATTGATGTACTTATAAATAGATGGACACACAATAGGATTGAGATGAGTGTGTTTTGTGAAGGTGAATAGTGTGTGTGAATTCAAGTGTGAATTCAGGAGGGTTTGTTAAGTGCAGCTCCAAACAAGATCTGATTATTGTAATTGTGAAGACTGTTGGCTTGTAATAAAATCTGAGCAAGTGTTCTTGGTGGATGTCGCCCACATTGGGTGAACCACATTAAATATTGTCTTCGTGTTGTGCATTTTTCATTTCTGTAATTCTATTCATACTTCTTATTATTGTGATTCTGAGGAATTATTCCGCATAAGATATTATTAACTCCTAACAACAAGGACTATGATAACCCACATGGCTCTCAAACTTTCACACCATGCTTTCAAAGGACATAATAAATTGGGGTAGAAAGAAGTGTAATAATTTTCCTTCTTTTACACTAAAAAATGGATAGAAAGGTTAGAAATAAGATTCCCAACCCATAGGTAGGGTTGTTAGGTAAATTTAAGAGGCATGGGATAAGCCTTGCTTGTCCCACAAGCCTCCAAAAATGCCCGCCAAGTCAAAATCCGAATTTTTAAGTTGGGGTGGAGTAAAACACTTACTAATAAACATAAATTTTACTTACAACAAGGACCACCAAATCTCATCATAACTATTTTTCACATCCTCATTTGGTTAACTAAAAATAAGAATGGTTAAGCTTAATTAACAAACATTACCAAATGCTAATAAAGTGACAAAAAATTCAAATTTTAAATACAAAAAACATAAATAAAGCACATATAAAAATTAAAGAAAGGGACACAATTCATCCCATGGCCACATATGTGAAGTCACCCCCCTACGTGACCTCTAACTAGACATGCAAAACACCACACTAAACAACATAACACAAGTTTTCAAATTTGGCATCGTTGCTCAACACCCGACATCCTTCCGTGGTTGGTCCCCTATCCCCTTCGATGTATATGATAAAATCCTTTCACACAACAAAATACCTCTTCTTGTACATAACAAAATACCTCTCTTACCTTTCGGTTGTTTTAACAACATCAAGAAAATATACATATAAAATAAATAATCATCATTCAACATTAACAATTCTATTATCCATCAATATATCATAATCTAATGCTAACATTCATAAGATTATAATTCTACTCAAAACATCCCAAAACATAATGTGTCAGTATAAAATCCACATCATGAAAATCAACATATATCGAACATTCTACCATCACTATCTAGTGCATCATAATGGAACTTAAAGAATCATAACGTAAATAATCCAAATATCAGTGATAATAAATCATCTAATGAATCAATGTATCATAGACCATAAACTGTCTGAGTATCTGTCCAACAATATCAATATCAAAATTAAACAGTGTCTGAAGAGGAGTGGGCACTACATCCCCCTCCCCTTAGACTTGACTTTCTTTTGGAAGTAACTTGAATAGATAAGGAAACTGAGCTCACAAGATAGTGGCATCCTCCCATGTGATTACAGTCTCATTGTAAATATCCCACTGGACCAACACCTGATCAATCTCATGGCCTCAAAGTCTCAGGGTCATTCACTTTATGATGCGCATGAGCTCCACTGATACCTTC
Source organism: Taxus chinensis (assembly GCA_019776745.2). Classification (NCBI taxonomy): domain Eukaryota; kingdom Viridiplantae; phylum Streptophyta; class Pinopsida; order Cupressales; family Taxaceae; genus Taxus; species Taxus chinensis. The sequence continues at coordinate 713,370,434 of CM034146.1, read as the reverse complement.
CCCTTGCTCCTACAATCTACAATGTGGTCCAATCCAAAATATGATCAGGGATCTGGAATATATCTTCTAATTACAAACACATGAAAAACATCGTGCATGTTAAAAAAACTAGGTGATAGTGCTAGACGATATGCCAATGGACCGAGAAACTCTAAGATCTACAAAGGTAACCACAAAATCTATAGGAGCTACCTTGGATCATTTTCCATAACAGATAAGACTCTTATGAGGTCATGACACAAAGAAGCACCTTCGTGCCCACCTAAAAACTATGATATGTCCTCCTCAGATATGCATACTTCTTCTACCTATCCTGAGCCTCCTGAAGCCTCTGACGATTCAAGACAACCTACTACTCCATATCATTATACCAAAGTCTGGCGCTAAGAGAAAAATCTGTCATCCAATCTATCCCAACTCAAAGGTGTCATGCACTCTCCACAATACAACAATTGAAAAAGGATGCCATGCCAATCGAACTATGAAAACTGTTTTTTTAGGAAAAATCTATCTAGATACAAGTACTCCTCCCTCCTCGACCAGTGGTCCATGACATAAATCCACGAACATATCCTCCGACAATATTTGATTAACTCCACTCTGTCTGTCTATTTATCTATGGATGATAAAATGTGTACTGAATTTGATACTCGTACCAAGAAGCCTATTGCATGGTAGTCTAAAAGTGATAAGTGTACAAGGGGTCGCGTGATCATAAATGGTATTCTGCAAAGAATCCCATATAATCTAACAAATCTCATTAAGTTATACTTGCGTTATTACACTAGCTATATAGGTGGTCTTCACCATGGATATAATTGACCCACTTTCATCAATTTATCCACTATGACCATGATGGCGGCGTGGTGGTATCTCGACGTCAGTTTAACTACAATAAAATCCATGGAAATGGTGTCCCATTTCCACTCCGGTATGGAATGTGGGGAGAGAAGGCCAACTAGATGCTGATTCTCGACATTTCAACCTTTGACACTCTGAACAGTGTTTGACCTAAACTGATATACATCTCTGCTAAATACATCTCGAAAGGTAAATTTCTCTCAACGGTGGAATGCATATTATTCACCCCTGAATGGGCCAAATAAGGTGCTCAACGAGACTTTGTCCCCAGATATCCTGTCTCAAGCCTCCATCTCTCGGAACATATATCCAAGACATCTATGTCTCAGAAGACCATATACCTCTAATGAGAAACCATAAAACTTCCTCTTAAGGGGTCTCTGAGACTCAATCTCTATGATCTGGCTACAAAGTAGAAGTTTTCACGAGGAAGCTGCTACAAAATTCTAAATCCACTAAATATGTACTCACTAATGTAGCCATAGCCAAATATCTCCATCTACTTAAGGCATTCTGCAACCAGATTCTCCTTCCCCCTTCACATGATATATCTCCATATCGTACTCATAGAAGTAACTCCATCCAATGCCGTTGGAGAGTGTTGATATTGGGTTATGTGAAGAGGTGGAAAAGACTCAAGTGATCAGTTCTGAGTATAAATATTTAGCCAAGAAGGAAGTGTCTCCATCAAAATAAGGCTATGCACAACTACTGCAATCTCAAGGTCATGAGCCGGGTAATTGATCTCATAATACTTTGATTTTGCAAGACTCAAAAGCTACAACATGGGCCCTCTTGCATCAAAACACCACCTTACCCCACCAAATAAGTATCTGTACAAATGAAGAAATCACCCTAAGGATATCAAAACTGCAAGAATAAGTGTTATTCATAAAGAATTCCCTTAGTGTTCTAAAGGCTTGCTCAAATCTATCTGACTAGATGAGCTTCTTCCCTTTCTGTTGAAGGGAAGTAATGGGGTGTGTAACCCGAGACAAGTCCTGATAGAAATATCCTATAGTATCCTACTAACCCCATGAAATTTCACACCTCGGTCACACTAGTGGGTGCTAGCCAATCCATAATGGATCTAATCTTGGAAGGATCGAACTACGATACCTTCCTCGAGAATGATGTGACCCAAATACTGCATCTCATGAATGAAATAACGCACACTTATCCAAGTTCCTGTAAAGCTACTGCTCATGCAAGACACTCCATAACCATGATGAAGGTGCTCCTCATGATCCTCACGTGTACATGATTTTATATAAAGATGTCATCAGGGAACACGAGTACACAAGCGATCTAAAGAAGGTTCTCAACAGCCTCATTCATCAAACTCATGAATGTTAGCAGGGGCATTCGTCAAACTGAAAGGCATAACTGGTGAACTCATAGTGGCCATATCTTATGCAGAAAGTTGACTTGTGGATATCTACCTCTGCAATCCTCAGACTGATGGTATCCTGACTTAAGATCAATCTTAGAAAACATTGTGGCCCCCTTCATTTGATCAAATAAATCATTGATGCAGAGGAAGGGGTAATGATTCTTGATCATTACTTTGTTCAGTGACGATAGTCCACACACAACCACAAGGATCCATCCTTCTTCTTCACAAAAATCATCATTGGTGCACCCCAAGAGGATACACTAGGATGGATTAGGCCCTTTCTCAAGAAGGCCCTCAAGCTGTAACTTGAGCTCACATAGCTTAGGTGTGGTCATCCTATAAGGAGTGCATGAGATAGGTTCCGCTCCTGGAACCAAGTCAATGTGGAAGTCTATCTCACATGGGGGAGGCATCCCTGGTAGCTCACTAGGAAACACATCCAAAAACTCCTACAAATGGGGTGATCATCAAGTGAAGTTCCACTAGCCCCATCCTATGACCTATCACTAACTGTAATAGGATATAACTGACAACCCCACCTCGCACACAACTTCAGTTGCATAGCGGAAAATAGTGCGGATAGAGATGGGTCTCCTAACTCCAACTATCACTGACTCCATACCCAAATCATCTGCACAAGATATAATCTTACTATAGAAATCAAATCTGGCTCTGTGTGCAGATAACCAATCCATGCCCAAAATAACTCCATACAGAACCCAAAGGAAGGATACAAAGATCCACAATTAGTGGTAAAGGGTCCTAGGTCCACTACACACTCCTTGACTAAGGAGTCAACTGAGATCTTGGCTCCAGAAGCCATCTCGAATCCCAACTAAGGCCCTACCTAACTTCCACCATCCTGTAATGCTCTACTAAAGATGGAGAAATGAAATAATCTGATGAGCCTGAGTCAAATAAAATAGGGATAGAAATACCACCAATGCTACCTATGGTCTCTATCACTGTGCCCTGGTGCTCTTCCTGGTGGTTCTAGACCACTACATATATCTTATGGCTCCTAGCCATGTCACCAACAGTAGGCTCAGAAACAGGTCCTTACCCTAATTAATAAGGTTCTGAGGGCACTCTCTCCAATGATGTCCATGCACGCTGCATCCATAACAAGTACCTGGTCCTCTCCACTATGTAGATATAGTCCTCTAGGTGGCCCAGTAGTACATGTTGAAGGACCTGATGACCCTACCATAGATCTTTATGGGTGCTGTCAGTGGAGTGTACTCCTACTTGACTGTGCTCGAGGTGGAGCTTGTGTCCTATTGGGCCCCCTAGCTAGAGGTCCCATACTATGCACCTCTCTGAGCATCATGGCATTGTGAGGTCAAAAGGGTGGTCGAGTCTATTTGCTACTGTTGCTAAGGAGGTGGAGGAGGCCAGAAGGAAGACTATGCTGAAGTGTGTCCCCCATGAGGAGGAGGAGCTGATCCCCTCGATCTACTATCCTACAACTGTTGTATGTGACTCCTCACTTTGTCACATGCCTGCTGAGTCTTCCCCCTGGTTTCCTCTGTAATATAGGCCTTCTTCCATGGCCTCTGATAATGTCTATGGGTAGTGAATGTGTACTGCCCCACCCAAGTCTAAGTTCAGGCCCCTAATGAACCTATGAACTTGAACCTGCTCATCCTGCATGTAGTCTACATACTGAAGTAGATCCAGAAACCATCCCTCATACTCTACTACCATCATGGAGGCCTGTTGTCGTAGATCATGGAACTCATCAATCCACTAATGAATGAACCTCTTGGAAATATATCTTCTCCTGAAATGCTCCTCGAAGAGCTCCCAAGTAACAGTATTGTCTTAGAATCCACATGGAGCTTCTACTCCTCGAGTCCTCCACCATACTCGTGCTCCATCTCTCAGAAGGTGGATGGAAACATGAGCTTTCGTGTTACTATAACAAGGGCATAGCTTGAAGCATCTACTCAAGCTAACTAACCATGCCTCATCCTGAAATCTACCTGTGTCTCCAGCAAAATGAGGTGGGTGTAACTTCAGTATCTCTCTAATGTGATCTGCTGCAGTTGACTGTCGACCTCTAGGTCTCTCTATCATGATCAAATCTCTCAGCCTAGGGCTCCTAGACCTGTCTCTGTGCATCGTAGCTCTATCTCTGAGCTCCCTAGGAGGTGACTCATGTCTAACCAACTCCACATGGGAGTTCCCTTCCCTATCCTCTAGCAATGTGACATGAAGGTGCATGAGCCTCTACTGATGGCTCTCTATCCTTCCTACTAGGTCACCCTCCTAAAGATCCCTTAGCATATAGCGGCATTAACCTCTTGTAGCATCTGTAATATCTGAGGCAAATAGTTGCTACTGCTTGATCTGGGGGTGGTAGGTCTAGGTCCACGTGTAGGAACCCCTCGTCTAGTCCACGCCTCCTACACAGACCAAGGTAAGAGTTAGTTTATAATCATCTAAGTTTTTGTTTTCAATTTTCTAAATTTTCTATGTTTCAAAACATCATGCATAGTTGTGTGTACTAGGTTTAAAGTTGCACTAGGTTTATTTGTTTTTGTTTCATGTTTTCTAGTGTGCATGGGGTCCAAGCATTGAACCCATGGCTCTGATACCAAGTGTAACACCCACAAAAATTGCACACGAAACCCAAAACCAAACAAAGGTTATAATAGGAAAATTATGGAATAATTTATTTTTTTTGTTAAAGGAAACGAAAGTGACGGTAAGGTTAACCTTTGGTTTCAAACGGTTATCACAAATTACTTAAATAATATTATTAAATAAAAGAATGGATTTAATCTATGGTTAGGTTTAAAATATTTCATTCAATTAATCCTAAATTAATTTAATACAGAGGATTTCTAAGGTCATGCAATAATTTAATAATTAAAGTTCCAAGTCTAAAATAACCTTTTATTTACACAATGCTATTAATTTAATTTTCCAAAATAAAGGGGTCTAAACTATTAAGGGAGAGGGTTTAATAAAATTTCCCTAGGTCATGGCCTAATTAATTTTGAAGTTGCAAAAGAAATAAATCAAAAAGGAAAATACTAAAATTTAATTTACTTTGCAAATCACACAAGTGCCCCATTCAAAGCAAGACCCATGTGACCAAATGATCATCTTCACCAACCCCCACCTAACAATTGTAGGAGACAATTTGGCCATTGGATGAATCCAATCTAGGCCATTGGATGAAGAAAATTTCAAACCAACCCTAAAATCTCTAAGGAGATACTTTTATTCATCTCTTTTTCTCATTTCATTCATTTTTTTTGGTTTTGCAGGTTAAGGGAAGATGGAAGAGGAGGAAGCCATGGATGAGAAGGGTCAAGCTTGGGATGGATATACACAACCCAACTCTATTCCATTTTATTTTACAAGTTGATCTATTATACCCTATTCAAGGGTTTGAGAAATAAGAAAATTCATTTTATTGTTGTAAGATTGATTTAATAGGATACCCATTTGGGTATTTTTCATTTTCCATGAGATCTACATTTTTTTTGTAGTATTTACATTTCTTTTCTTCTCCTTTAAAAATAGATATATACAAATAAACCTCCCCCTTACCCCACACTTTTTTATACAGTATATATATATATATATATACACATATATATATTATATGTATATATACATATATATAAATATATAAATAATATGCCAAAATCTATTTCTTATATTTTAATAAACCAGACTCTCTATTTTTTTACAAATATTTTCTTTTAAAGAATACTCCTATTATTATACAAATCTATTAAAATATTAAAAATATATATATATAGTCGTTAAAAAATAATGTAGACTGCGTGCTTTCATTTGTTACAACCACATGCTTTTAATAAATGCAAATGATTAAATTGGTGGGGGCTCGGCCCCCACCCAAAGTCTATATTTAATTTTTATTTGATGGTGGGTTGGGGGAGGATACACCGCCAAACACACACCAACCCATATTAATAATGGATTGGGGTGGGGTGGTGCCCCCTCTCCCAAACCACTACCCACATATGTACACTTAACAAGATTAGATTAAACAAAAAGATATAACATATTATTACTTGGTATTTATTGCATATATGTATGTATATTATACTAATAATTTATTAATATTTGAATTAACTATTAATTAATTTAATTTTATATATATATATTATTATTATATAATGTAAATATTAACAATTTCATAAATTGCTATTTATAATTCAACATATATATTGTTTTATTAAGGAAAATACAATTCAAAATTTATTACAAAAAAAAGTTATATATACTTTTAAACTATTTTGATAAAGGAATTTAATTTTTTAAATGGTTAACATTTATAGTAAAAGTGTGAACATTGGAGTAATTTAAACTTGCACAAATATAGGTGTTCCTTTTGTTAAATTTTATCTAAACTAAAATTGGGAGATTATTACAGATTTCTTACACAACTAGATACACTTAAATAATAAAATTAAAAAAAAGAAATTTCATACTCATTTTAAACAAAAATTATCATACTAATTCTTTCCTTTCAACTAAGCTAAAATGCAACTATGGCTTAAACCTTCCAATATAATTTTTATCCAAAGCAACAAGAGTAATATTTCTTTTCATTTTTCCATAATTAAAAGCCAACCTATTTTACAAATCCACAGCAATCTAACAAGATTTCACAATTTTTCTAAAAAATAAACTCATATCACATTTTTTGAATAATGAAACAACTTTAAACAAAGAGAGATACATTCCCATTTTACTTATTTCAAACTTTTTTTTACTTCTTCAAATAAAAGTGATAAATTGGTAGTTTTCCCTTCACAATACTAATACATTTAAAATGCACATTTCTCATACAATACTCTTAAAGAGTTTACAAGATAGAAGGATTTCCAAGTAGTACAACAAACTTTCTCTCAAGCTTACAATTTTACAAATCATCCACTCAAAGTGGGAATAATAAGAGAAACAATTTACATTTTAAAGGCTTTCAACAAGGCCAAAATACAAGTTTTCTATATTCATGTCTTCTCCAAATGGTAGCTCCAATCTTGCTTTCTTCAAACTTTCACCGAAAGGGTCACAAATAAGGAAGGGGGAGTAGGAAACGCTCTCCGCCCAACCTTAAATCCATTAAGAGGAGAATCCATCCCCTTAATGGCCCCTGAGCCCCAACCAAAGAACCATGAGGGGTATTGAGAAACAATGAAAACTTTCAACAAGGTGGCTTCACAACAAACAAACATACAAGACATTCAACTCAACCAAGATAACATATCCAACAAGTTTACACATTCACAACAATACAAAGGTTTGAGATTCAAACCAAATAGAGAAAGGGCTATGGGAAACCACCTCCTTATGCCTCCCAAGTGAAGTGGGAGTCTTACCCTAAGCCTCCAAGTGCACAAAATGATCAACAAAAATTCTTATCTCTCCCTTGCAAGCATGCAACAAAACCATGATTTCCTTTTCACTCCCCATAGGTAAGACTCCCATTCACACTCCCACCAAAATTCATGCCTCACAAAACTCCCTTTTCCCTCCCCAATGGTCCCATAAGCCCTTCTCCCACACCCAAATAAGGCCTACTACCCAACCAACACACAAACACCTTCACAAGACAAAAACAAACAATTTTACAAGCACAACATTTCATACAAACAAAAAAATAACATAATAAAAAGGTGGAGAGCCTACCTCTCCATCAAGCTCCAAGAAAATTCCACAAGTCTCTTCAATTCCAAGCCAAGAATTTCCAAAGCACTCCAACAAGCTCCAATTCCAAAAGTGCACAAGAAGAGAAAAGAACAAGTAACCCCCATTCCAACCAAAAATCACCAATAAATAGAAATGGAATGTGAGAATGATGAGGTGGCTCCATGTAGGATGCCACTTCATCATTCCTCCATCCCCACACTCAATTCAACATACCAAGACCAAGAAAATCAATGCACATGCAAGGACTATGACAACCCACATGGCTCTCAAACTTGCACACCATGCTTTCAAAGGACATAATAAATTGGGGTAGAAAGAAGTGCAATAATTTTCCTTCTTTTACACTAAAAAATGGACAAAAAGGTCAAAAATAAGCTTCCCAACCCATAGGTAGGGTTGTTGGGTAAATTTAAGAGGCATGGGACAAGCCTTTCTTGTCCCATAAGCCTCCAAAAATGCCCCCTAAGTCAAAATCCGAATTTTGAATTTGGGGTGGAGTAAAACACTTACAAATCAACATAAATTTTACTTACAACAAGGACCACCAAATCTCATCATAACTATTTGTCACATCCTCAATTTGGTTAACTAAAAATAAGAAGGGTTAAACTTAATTAACACACATTACCACATGCTAATAAAGTGACAAAATTTTTCAAATTTTAAATACACAAAACATAAATAAAGCACATACAAAAATTAAAGAAAGGGACACAATTCACCCCATGGCCACATATGTGAAGTCACCCCCTGGGAGACCTCCAACTAGACATGCAAAACACCACACTAAACAACATTACACAAGTTGTCAAATTTGGCCTCGTTGCTCAACACCTGACATCCTTCCGTGGTTGGTCCCCTATCCCCTTCGATGTATGTGATAAAAGTCTTGCACACAACAAAATACCTCTCTGGCCTTTTGGCCATATTAACAACATCGAAAACAATATAGATATAAAATCAATATTCATCATTCGACATTAGCAATTCTATTATCCATCAATATATCAAAATCTAACCCTAACATCCATGAGATTACAATTATACTCCAAACATCCCAAAACATAACATGTCAGTATAAAATTCACATCATGAAAATCAACATATATCAAACTCTCTAACATCACTATCTAGTGCATCATAATAAAACGTAAACATCATAATGTGAATAGTCCAAATATCAGTGACATCTATCATCTACTGATCAATGTATCCTAATCAAAATGTTTGAATATCAGTCTAATAGTATCAAAATCAATATGAAACAATGTCGAAGAGGAGTGGGAATTACAAATTGATTGTTGGAAAAATTCGCTTGAATTTGACACTTCCCAGTAGGGGCATCTTCAAAGGTGGACATTGGTTGGTGAATAAAATATAAAATAAGTATATTTTTAATAATATAGTCAAGTAGTTTTACATATACAATGGTTTAAGCAAGTATAAAACCTACAAGAGTATCATTTTCAAAGAAAAGATAGAATATAACTAGAGTAAATAAAAAATGAGAGGAGACACAAAAATAATATAGAAATGAACCTCTATAACTTCAATTTTTTTAATGATATTATGAGTATTGGCAAATGAGTCTATAATTTCAACTTTTTATGTTATTATGAGTATTGGAAAAGGGATGATACTTATAATGTATTCTGCATGAAGATAATGCTAGAGATATAGAGGTTAATTAATGTTTTAATTGTTGAATTCAAAGTTAGTAAATCATTTTGCACATTATATCCAATGTCTATTGATGGTTCTATTCTTAAAGATAATGTTAGAGATGTAGAGGTTAATTAATGACTTGATTGTTTAATTCAAGTGAAAGTAAATCATTTCACACATTATATCCAATGTCTATTGTGTCTTTTTATAGTGTTGATCATTATGATTTATGTATTAGAAAATCCTAGGTAAATTTTATTGGAATGGTTTTATGATTATCTCTTGTAAATGGTGTAATGTTGAGTTGTGGACAGGGCCGAATTAAGGTTTTGAAGCACCCTAGGCAGTACTCAGAGAGTACGCCCCCCTCCCGCCCCCCTCGTCCCACCCCCCCCTCTGGGACCAGGCACTCACCTCACATGTTTTTTTAAACAATTCATCCATGCTTACTTTTTCTTCAGACTTCGTTTACGGTTTGGAACTTTGGTAATCAGTGAATCGGTTATCAGTGATACATTTACTGACCAAAGATTCTCATTCGGTGAATGATTCAATGAATTGTAATTTGTAATTTGTGTAGCCTCATTCCTTAGCCTGGCAAAGCCGCAAAGGCAAAGAAAATTGCAATAATCAATTACAAATTAATTAAATAGCGATTGAAGATTCCTCACTATCCTTATCCGTGGAAGTAGAAGGGTGGACCGTCGCATGAGCTCGCTCAAGAGTCAGGATTGCTGCTTGAGAGTCCTGCAGGTAGGTTTTCTTCATGCCCAATAGTTGCTCTCTCTTTTTATTCAGGTCTTGGACTTCTTGCTGCAGTTTCTTGATGTAATCATGTATTCGATGGTTTGTTTGATTAAATAGTACCTTGCAACCTGAGTCAAATAATACATCTGATTAGAAAGTGATTAGGAAATGTGATTCGTGATACTTTTATCTAGTCACTAGTGCGGTAAGTGCATACCTCAGTATTGGGGATTGGCAGTACGGATGTGAGTGTTGAAAGAAATTGTCTCATTCATTTTTTTCTTATCTTTTCAAAAAAAATGCTTTGATTTATTTTTGTTTTCTTTACAGCTGCAGTGTCCAGGGTATGTAAATGGGGAGAAGGATTAATGATATGAGTGCTTTCACCTTCTTCTTCTCTATACAGTTACACTCAATCTCATTGGCCTCTGTGAAAAGATTATTTGGGAGGCTTCAGTTTCACGCTGCCCTGCAGTCTTTACTCTTGCAGATCTAAGATCTTGATTCTCACATTTCACTTCAACTTGACACAGTACACTGCCTGTTCACTGGTTGAGACTTTCAGTGTTTATATAATATATCCCGTATGATGTATCCGCACCGGTTCAAACTGCCATTGCCCACTGGTAAAGCCGACCTGAGGTAAAGCCGACCTGCTAAAATTTGATTTTTTTTTTCAAAATTTAAATGCCCTCTCTATTTGGCGCCCTAGGCAACTGCCTAAGTTGCCTACGACATGAAACACCTCTGGTTGTGGAGCTCTATTACTTCAGATTAACATGTAATATCAAACTTGTAGGAAATACAGTAACTAACATTGGTTAAGGAGGGACCGACATCGGTCAGGCAAGGAGGAACCGACATCACTTAGGGATAACCAGAGTTGGTTACCTGTGTGTGGATGTTTTAATTAAATCTCGCGAATTAGATCTATTTTTAGTGTTAAAGCAGATCTATTGATTGTAATTGCATGGCTAAGTGCCCTAAGTTTGTATACACCTATATAAGAATGAAAGCTAGGGTTTAGAAGAAAGAATTTAAAAGAACTTGAAAAAGTTGATGATTATTGTGAGAATAATTATGAAAGAGAGATTTTTTGGTGAAGAAGCAAAAACTTGAGTGAAAGAAAGCACTGTACATATGAGAAGTGTGGAAGATTGTAGACTTTAATTGTATATCTTATCAAAGCTTTGGATAATAGATTGACTTGTTTCTTGGTGGACGTAGCCCACATTGGGTGAACCACTTTAAATCTGGTGTTTATTTATATATCTTGTTTTGTGTATTTCTTGTAGAAGAATATATTCTTTTATTTGCATGTATGCTTATATATGATATATTATCTGTACAATAGATGTGCTAACCCCACCATGTAACTGATATGTATTTAGTATTTTTGTCATCCCATGGTCAACTTGTGCAGTTTTCAAATTTGAAAAAAAACATAGATAATATGAATAAATTTCATGAGAGTTATTCACAAGTCATTCCACCCACAATTTAGAAGAATAATATACATAATAGGTACACATAAAAATCCTTAGATGTTAATTGGTCATTATCAAGTTTGATCAAATTTTATCTTTTTCATTGCTCTTGATGACTACATGAAATTGGGTTGTCAAGTAATCTCAGCATATGTACATGTTATGCGATGCAATCAAATTTTTATTTTCACATAAATGAATAAAACAATTGAAATCAGCTTGTCTTTAAAGCTAAATAAGTTATACTTATCTTAGATATTAAAGTGTTTTAATCCTCAATTATTGAATAACTAACCCAATTGTTTGACAATGAAATAGTAGTAAAATAGTTTAATACTTGAGAATTATTTCTCCATAATTATGACTCACTCCAAGCTTAAACACTTTTTCGATGAGAAAGTGATAATAGTATATGTAATATTGTGATACACCATATAGACATGATTTATATATAAAGAGATATACATAGACTGTGCAAAAGTAAGGTCCTCTTTTTATTTTAGAAAATTACTAAGCAGATGCCGCTGGCCCACTTCAAGATGAAATTTCCAAATGTTGATGGCATTTGGTATTTATATATAGATTTTCACTTCTTCGTATAGAACTAAAAATAATTTATAGTTCTATTTGTCATATATTATTCTTATATGTATATAACATATTAATACGAAGAAGGATTTTTTTTATACGTAGTTCGATGACAATATACTTTACAACATCTACTTTTCAATGTTATAAAAAATTTGTTACATATATTTTTATGTAATATATTTTTTCCGTTTATTTATTTATTTATGCAAATTTTAATGTCATAGATTATTATACAATATATTTATTTGATGAACTTTATAAAATTGTGTAATGATAATATTCAATGTTTTGTTTCTTCTTACCTCACAAACGATAAAGAACCTATGGTGACTTTGAATGATACATATCATTTTTCCTACTACTTGACGACTACCTATGAAGTGTATCATATAATGGAAAGGATGATGAGAAAATAGAAATAAATATTCCATCTTATATTTCTCAACCTAAAAATATAACAAACAAAAAACTACCCAAAGATAAAAAGATTCGACTACAAGGAGCATAGTATTGTGATATCATAAATCAATTACAAACCACTTATTCCTAGATATATTACTAACTTAATTAGAAAAAGAAGATTCTACGAAAATTATTTTAAATGCCACATTATAATGTAAGATTAATCCTTCACACATTTCATATATCGCCAAATCATGATTCATTGTGAGAAAAATATAAATTTGTATAATAATGGAGTGCATCTATGATATATCCTTGATCAATGTCATCCCTTGCATTTTCAAGTTAGTAAAATAAAATCGAGATTAAAACTTTTCTTCATAATGAACCAAGGTAAAGAATAGTTAGTGAGTATTTTATTGCAAAGCTAAATATTCATGATAAACATGTCATTGCTAAATATGATATAATGAATCAAGGTATGTGGAAACCAACCATGAATGATCCTTGTAGTAACTATGGTAGAATTATTAATTAATAAATTAGTTGGAATAAAATTCCATGTTTATAATATTCCTATTGAAAGATATGGTACATGATTTGTGATTTATCTCATTTAAATTTTAAAGATGCCTGAATTTTATGCATGATGAATTCGTATATACATGTCCTATTGGTGGTGTATTATTTATATTTAGAAAAATGATTTAACCTAAATATTTCATTATCTGCCATTTGAATGAGAGTAAATTAGATGTTTTATCAACTCTATGATTTATAACAATAGATACCTTTAAATTTGGGAAAGAGTTACAAATTGTAATGATGGTTATTATCATATAAACCATCAATCCAATTTTATACACACCTGTATTTCACCTAATATAATGTAGAGATGATATGAGTGCATTTCAAATTGAATACTTGTATCTTATTCCTTGATATTAGTGAACTTAAATCCAAACAATAGAACATTCTCATGAGAAAACAAAATATGTTAAGGATAAAAGTTTTGTGACATGATTTTTCAATACAAATAAGTCAATAAAGAGCACCATGTAAACCCTAATCCTTGAATCCTAAGCCCTAAAACTTAAACCCTAAACCATGAACCTTGAGGCATAATCCCTAAACCCCAAACCGTAAACCCTGAGCCCTAAACCATAAACCTTGAACCCTAAACTTTACAAAATAATTATAGTTTTCATTACTATTATTAATTAATATATTTGAAACTCTAAGAAAAGGCGGCAATTCGATGTCATATCTATTACCTAATACTTTGTAAATAGGAACAAATCTATGTTCTTGATATATACATGGATAAATATAACATGACACCTTATCTTAAGTACAAATATATCGAACAATTATTTGGAAGCATCTTTTCAAAAAGAATGGTGTGGTCAAATATTTTGTTTAGTATATAGACACTAAATAATAGTGTGAACTAGTTTATTATTATGGTATTATCGTATTCACGTATTTGTTAATAAATGATAGAGGATTCAGTAATTTCTACAATTCGTGTTTATTAATTACATTGGTATTGGTTAAATATGCATGCGATATTTGAGCTCTTAATTGTAATTTCATTTCTCTTAGCTATGTTAAATTAAATACTTTAGGAAAAGTTTCATTTCTTGGGATGCATTATAGTTGTAAATATTACAAATGTGTAGATCATTTGTATATATAATTTTTTATTAGTTGTTAAATATTGGTAATTGCAATGTTGTGAATGTATGATGTAAGTTGAAGCTATACAAATTATGTGATATCATACTCGTACTCTCAATTTGGCATATGGGGGAAAGTGCCTCTGCAAAGATATGAATCAATGTGTGCCGAAGGGGCTTGCCCCTTAGGATGCCACATCGATACGACCAACTATCGTTGTGTGCTGAAGAGGCTTGCCCCTCAGGATTCCGCATCGATAGTTGGGTGGTATACTATGCTGAGAAGAGATTTTTAAAGTCATTTGCTGACCCTCCACTCAGAAATGCACCCTCCCATAATATCACAACTGTTTATTTTTCAATTGATGGTTGTGATATTCATACTTTAATTTGTCATGGATATTAGATTTCTGAAATTGTGATTTTTTTTTATCATATTGGATGATGTATATTAGATTTTTCATGTATCCTACTAATATTAATTGTATATTTTTGTTGTGTACTAGTTACTCTTTTGTGTAGTGAATATGAACACTAGGAGCTTAATTTATTCCGATCCTATTTATAAAATGAAGACATACAAAAATACGAGATTCCACATAAACTGTAGATGAAGGGTGTTTGCATAAAAAGTTCAAAAATTGCAAGAGTTCCTAAAAATAGTCCTCAATTTATTAACAATTTATAAATTATATGTATATTATAGATAGTTCAGTATGCCAATGAATACTAGTTGTTCAGAATGTATATCATGTATAATTTTTATTACTATTCAAAATTTTAGCACCCTTTCTAAAATTCAAATAAAAGTGTGATAATTTTGAAATATCTATATTCCTCAATTTTAGTTTGTAAGTTTAATTTTTTCAGAAAGTATGGTATATGGGTGTTGCGAAGACTATTATTTTATTGTTGTTTAATTATTATGTTTTGGCATGCATAAATGTATATATATATATTAAATATGTTATTAACATTTTAATATTTTAATTTTCTTATTTGTAATTTCTGTTTTAAATAAACATGTTCTTGTTTTGTTAGTTTTTATTGTTTTTAGCTAAATGTAATAATTTCTATTTTATATACATCATTTTTGAAAAATATTATTTAATAAATAAAATAAGCACCATAAAATAAATTATTATACGATGTGAATTATATTTATAAGGTTAATTATAATATTTTCTATGGAAGTTTCTCTTAACATTGAATAAGTGTATTTGAAATAATATTAATTTTGTAATAGTCTTTGTCACATTATATTTATTATGTCGCATTATTTTTCGCATTATAGATGACCATATTGTGACATGCTTGTGTATTGAAGGCAGTAGGTAGTCTTATAAATTGTTGTTTTCCTTCCATTTCAATACTTTCTTCTATACATGTGGCTTTTGAATTAGAAAAAAATTCAAACGCTTCCAATGTTTTAAGATGGTATTCATGTTGATGATGATCAATCAAAACTCAAAATTTATTTCGGAAAGTATAAAATAATTGTTTCATTAACGACAGAAAATTGCATGTAATAATTTTTAGGATGGGAAGGAGGCCCAAATGGCAGAGCATGATCAATCTTCCTATCCAAGAGATAACAGAGGAAAAGAGTCAGTTTTCGTATGATGACCTAGAATGGAAACCAATCGGGGATGAGTCTAACATCAACATTTGTGCCGACATACCACTTGCAAGACTACAAGCATTTCCAAAGGGGGAAGGTTATAACAAAATTTTTGAGACTACATTCACCCACACAAATCACAAGACAAAAATATGGAAAATCCTAAATTGCATACAACCAAGTCATATATTAGGTTTGGACCTTTTCTAAGAATAATTTTTTATACGTTCTTTTCGTAAAAAATTGTATAACATTAGATGTTATCATTTTAAATTGTAACTATTAGTGTTCGTATGGTCCAGAAGACAATAGAAATAAGCCAACAACATGTGAAAAAGTGAGTAGGTGTATAATTAAAAGGGGTTGCCATTGTCATTTCAATGTGAAGGTTTTTTATGGGGGACTGAAAATGGCCATAATATTATACAACAATCCATTTCATTGTGATGTAAACGGTGAGTGTTGTCATGGGAGGAATGAAACTACCATTAACAATCCTTGTTTGAATGTTGCCCTGTACTTATCAAATGAATGTAAAACTTATATCGAGAGTATTTTGTTGATGGGAGTCACTGTGGAAATGGTGTACGATAAATACATAGAGGATCCATCCAACGTGGGTATATCGAGCAAGAGGGATGAATACACGACAAGAAAGGATGTGGTGAATGCATGGAAAAGAGTTCACTCTAGAAGGTCTCAAAAGCACCCTGATGATACCATGGGCATGAACTTATGGCATGCAGAGGAAAGATAAATTATTTTCTATTATTAACACCCAAAAGGAACCACTGTTCCATTCATTATGGGGTTGCAAACACCGTGGATGTGTGAGAGAATGGTTCAACATTCACACAATTCCATAATCTTCATGGACTCAAAATTTGATATGAACAAATATGGCGTAAGTAATTAAAATGAATTTTGAAATGATGTGTAATTTATGTATCATTAAAAATGTTCCCTTTTTGTTATATTAAACCCCATGTTACCCTTTCATGTCATATTCCTTGTAGTACCAATTATACACATTGCTTGGTTTTGATGAACAAGAGGTTGGGGTGCCAGAACATGGGCCATTTCTTTGAGGAATAAAATTGATGAAATTTATGGGTGGTTGGCGGAAGTCCAGAAATGAAGAAAACAACTTCATTTTGATTGATACTGATAGATTAATGCATTCATTAAGGATGATGCGTCGGTTC
Organism: Taxus chinensis; assembly: GCA_019776745.2. Lineage (NCBI taxonomy): Eukaryota > Viridiplantae > Streptophyta > Pinopsida > Cupressales > Taxaceae > Taxus > Taxus chinensis. The sequence continues at coordinate 713,353,080 of CM034146.1, read as the reverse complement.
AAAACCAAGCCATCAGGTGTGATTTTGGTTGTCTTGTATTGCTATGCCTATGGCACATGCACATGGCATGGGTGAAAAATGTGCATAGGTATTGTAGCAAGGAGTCCATGTGGAATATTTTTGAGAGACTAGGTACCATCATGTTTGGTTCCGAAATGCATCATGAGAACACATTTCGAATCATTCAAGACTTCTTTAATGAATTCAAAGAGGAAAATAAGTTCCTCGAGTACTTTAGGAATACATGGTGCGAGAGTAAAGAATGTATTTGTGAGTACGATCTTTTGTGAGTTTATTTATTAATTACCATCAAGAATAATTATTGGTTTATAATGTCACTGATTTTCAATCTGTGTCACTTGATAGCTATGTGGGCATTTTTTTTAGAAACTTTTCCCAAGCAAAACAAGAAACAAACACATCCATTGAGTTCTACCATTTTTTTTGAAGACTAGATACTTGTGTGATAGACAAAAAAATGTAAATGTTGGATAGACTATTTTTTCTACACACTTGTGTACAACATGGACCCATTTTACAAACACAACAGGAAGTTGCAACAATCCAACTTCTTGACCAATTTCAAAAAATAAAAACAACTATTGATAGTGGTTAAAAGAGAAAAAAGTATTCCTGATACAGATTGCCTTACAATTATGCCTGATTGCAATCAATTGTGGGTGAGGAGCCAAAAAACTAGAATAAGATGGTATTTGGTAAGGAAATGCGGAGCCTTGGACGTATGCAAATGTGCTTGGGATATCAGAGGAAACATATGTAAGCACATGTTGAATGCGTTGTATTTTTGCAAGCAATATGTGTTGATGTCATCATATCAAGCACTAGAAGTGATAGGTAATTCAATGCCATCATATGTTACCAATGTAGATTGCTAAGCATAAGTCATAAGAAAATAAGCATTGTGTTAAAATTCTTTTCATTTCACATGTAGGAGCTAATACTTATGTGGATACAAACAAGGTAAATGAAGACACATTCCGAGATGGCCCCTCCTTGATGTATCTAGCACTAGAAGTGGAAGGTAATTCAATGTTATCGTATCTGGCAAGTAGTGATATAGATTGCTAAGCATGCGTTGTAATGAAAAAAATGTCGTGTTGAAATTGTTTTCCTCTCTCGTGCAAGAGCTAGTACCTATGCAGCGACAAACACGATAAATGATGACATGTTATGGGATGACCCCTCCTCACCACCTCAACAATAATTGAAAGTTGATGGTTAGTTGTTAATTCCTTTAATTAATTAATTTATGCCAATGATAATGTTCATCACACATATTTATGATTAGGTGACAATGTGTATTCATGTGTATAATGATATTGAAAAACATAGTGTATAAATAAATAAATTTCTATAATGTCTTATACGTCACATGTACTTCTGACATAGTTGGGGCTGGTGGGTTGATGATAGAGAGCGATTCAAATTTTATGGAACAAACATCCAAATAATTCTTGAAGTTAGTCTTGGATACATGACTGAGTACAGAAATAGAAAAAAACATTCTTTGTTCAAAGGTTTAGGAGAGACATATAAGCATCAAATATGTTGTATGTTTCTTTTAAAGGAGATGCCAATGAGACAACCACCACCCACATGCGTCCATGGTTTAGTAAAAAATGACACCATAGTGTGACTAAGAGGTCAATCATTGTAGAAGATTTGAACAATCCCGCTAAAGACTACGACTGCTTCCAATTTCCTAACGGAAATCATGCAAAGATGAGAGAAACCACATAAATGGAACCTACAGGTTAAAAAGTTTAATTATTGTTGTGATTATGAATTTGCAAGAAATTTTAATTATGGAGGTGAAGACTAACATATTGATCATTTATTTTACAGGTGGTTAAAATGGAGATGAATCATATCCCCACCGCCGATTATCTTTCAAAAATTAGCATTTGCGCAAGGTGTGCATTGAATGTCCTTAATTTCAGTACATTCATTTACTGTATGTAAGGTGCAAAGCCTTATATATCTTGTCTAATATTTAGTGTATTGTGTAGCAAATGCAATGGATATGCAGAGAGATGTACCTTATGGAATGAGCAGGTTGAGCTTTGGAAAGAAAATATATGGCACGATGAGTGGGCCTATATTAGAATTATAAACATCTAAAATTCATGTATATGAGATTGTAGATTGCATATATTTAAAATACATAAATATGAAATGTGTACAACTAACTTGGTTTTTGATGATTTTTAAAGTATTTAAAAAAGTGCTTGTTGGTGTTAGCCAACGTAGGACCGCTTATGTAATATATGGATAATAGAAAATATTTTGACATACAGTTCAAGTTGATGTAATTATGATAAAATGATGTAATCAAAAGTAACTAATTATCACGTGGAATTTTTATTGCGATTGTCAAAGTGCTAAAAACAAACTTTTTAAAAGCATGTTGAAAAACACAATGTGTTTTCCAACACTATAAAAAATGAACCATTGTTTTCCACAAGATACAAAATATGATGTTGTTCCACCTTTATGTAATGATGTAAATATAATCAAGTAATTATTAGGTGGAGAAGTGTTGAATTTTTTCAAAGTGCTGAAAAACAGAGTGTGTTTTTTGACACGTTGAAAAACACACTTTGTTTTTCAGCACTTTGAAAAATGCAATTCGGTTTTGATCAAGGTGAAAACCACGATGCATTTCCTCCTTTTTGTAATGATGCAATCCACATAAACTAATTATTAAGTGGAGAAGGGTTGAATTTTTTCAAAGTGCTAAAAAACAAAGTTTGTTTTTTGACACGTTGAAAAACACACCATGCTTTTCAGCACAATGAAAAATGTTATTTAGTTTAAACCAAGGTGAAAACCACGATGAATTTAATCCTTGGTGTAATGATGCAATCCACATCAAATAATTATCAAGTGGAGAAGGGTTGAATTTTTTCAAAGTGCTGAAAAACAGAGTGTGTTTTTTGAGACATTAAAAAACACATTGTGTTTTTGACCACTTTGATTAAATACAATTCATTTCTACAAAAGGTGCAAACCATGATGCATTTCATCCTTGTTGTAATGATGACAATCCACATAAACTAATTATCAGGTGGAGAAGGGTTGAATTTTTTAAAAGTGCTTAAAAATAGAGTGTGTTTTTCGACACGTTAAAAAATACACTGTCTTTTTCAACATTTTGAAAAATGCAATTCAGTTTATAACAAGGTGTAACCCAAGATGATTTTCCTCATTTTTTTAATGATGAAATCTCACATCAAGTAATTATCAGGTGGAAAAGAGTCGATTTTTTTCAAAGTTCTGAAAAATAGAGTGTTCTTTTCAACATGTTGAAAAACACACTATGTTTTTCAGCAATATGAAAAATACGATTTGGTTGTGCAAAAGGTGCAAACCATGATGCATTTCCTCCTTGTTGTAATGATGCAATACACATCAAATAATTATCAGGTGGAGAAATGTTAAATTTTTTAAAGTGCTGAAAAATAGACTTTGATTTTCGACACGTTGAAAAACACACTGTGTTTTTTAGCACTTTGAAAAATGTAATTCGGTTCTGAACAATGTGTAGACCATGATGGTTTTCCTCATTGTTGTAATAATGAAATCTAAATCAAATAATTATCAAGTGGAGAAGGGTTGAAATTTTTCAAAGTACTAAAAATAGAGTTTGTTTTGCGACACGTTGAAAAACACAACGTGTTTTTCAGCACCATGAAAAATGAAATTCTGTTTAAACAAATGTGCAAACTAGGACGAATTTCCTCCTTTTCCTAATGAAATGCAATCCACATAAAGTAATTATCAAGTTGAGAAGGGTTGGTTTTTTCAAAGTGCTGAAAAATAGACTCTATTTTTTGATACGTTGAAAAATAAACGGTGTTTTTTGACACTTTAAAAAACACAATTCGGTTTTGAACAAGGTGCAAATTGTGATCATTTTCCTTGTTGTTTTAATGATGCAATCCACATAAAATTTATTAGGTGCATAAGGGTTGGTTTTGTTCAAAGTGCTGAAAAATAGAGTTTATTTTTTGATACGTTACAAAACACACTATGTTTTTAACACTATGAAAAATGTAATTTGTTTATACAAAAGGTGCAAACCAAAATGAATTTCCTCCTTTTTGTAACAATACAATCCACATCAACTAATTATCAAGATGGAGAAGGGTTGATTTTTTGAAAGTGCTAAAAAATAGAACTTTGTTTTTCGACATGTTGAAAAATGCACTATATTTTTTGGCAGTTTGAATAATGCAATTTGGTTATGAATAAGGTGAAAACCACGATGCATTTATTCATTTTTATAACAATGCAATCCACAAACCAGTAATTATCAAGTGGAGAAGGGTTAATTTTTTTCAAAGTGCTGGAAAATAGAGTTTGTTTTTCGACACATTGAAAAACACAACATGTTTTTTAACACTATGAAAAACGTAATTCGGTTATGAAAAAGGTGCAAACCATGATGCATTTTATCCTTGTTGTAACAATGAAATCCACATCATAAAATTATCAAGTGGATAAGAGTTGATTATTTTCAAAGTGTTGAAAAACAGAGTGTGGTTTTCAAAGTGCTAAAAAATAGACTTTGTTTTTTGACACGTTGAAAAACACACTTTTTTTCAGCACTTTGAAAAACACAATTCAGTTTCTAAACAAGGTGTAAACCACGATGAATTTCCTCATTTTTGTAATGATGCAATACACATAAAATAATTATCAAGTGGAGATGGTTTGAATTTTTTTAAAGTGCTGAAAAAAGAGTTTGTTTTTCGACACGTTGAAAAACACACTGTGTTTTTCAGCACTTTTAAAAATGTAATTCGGTTTATAAGAAGGTGCAACCCACATTTCTTCCCCATTGTTATAATGATGTACTCCACATAAAATAATTATTAGGTGGATAAGAGTTGATTATTTTCAAAGTTTTGAAAAACAGAGTGGTTTTCAACACGTTGAAAAACACACTGTGTTTTTCACTAATATGAAAAATGCAATTCGGTTTATAACAAGGTGCAAACCATGATGATTTTCATCCTTTTTTCTAATGACACAATCCATATAATCTAATTAATAGGTGGAGAAGGGTTGAATTTTTTAAAAGTGTTGAAAACAAAGTTTATTTTTTGACACGTTAAAAAATACACTGTGTTTTTTAGCACTTTGAAAAATGCAATTCGGTTTATAACAAGGTGCAACCCATGATGATTTTCCTCTTTTTTGTAATGATGAAATCCACATACAATAATTATAAGGTGGAGAAGAGTTGATTTTTTTCAAAGTGCTTAAAAATAGAGTGTGTTTTTCGACATGTTGAAAAATATTGTGTTTTTTCAACAATATAAAAAATGCAATTCAGTTCTACAAAAGGTGCAAACCATGATGAATTTCCTCCTTTTTGTAATGATGCAATCGACATCAACTAATTATCAGGTGGAGAAGGGGTAAAGTGCTGAAAAATAGACTTTATTTTCCGACACATTAAAAATCACACCTTATTTTTTAGCACTTTGAAAAACATAATTCGGTTCTGAACAAGGATAAAAAAATGATGCATTTCATCCTTGTTGTAATGATGCAATCCAAAAAATAATTTTCAGGTGGAGAAGGTTTGAATTTTTTCAAAGCGTTGAAAAATATTTTTTTTTTGACATGTTAAAAACAAGTGCTGTGTTTTTTAACACTATGAAAAACGCAATTCAGTTTAAACCATGGTGAAAACCACGATGAATTTCCTCCTTATTCTAACGATGAAATCAACATCAAAAAATTATCAGGTGGAGAAGGGTTGAATTTTTTCAAAAGTGCTGAAAAATAGAATTTATTTTTCAACAAGTTGAAAAATGTACTGTGTTTTTCAGCAATTTGAAAAATGGAATTCGGTTTCTAAAAAGGTTCAATCCATAATGGTTTTCCTCATTGTTTTAAGGATGCAATCCACATTAAATAATTATTGGGTTGAGAAGACTTGGATTTTTTTGAAAGTGCTGAAAAACAAAGTGTGTTTTTTGAATAGTTAAAAAACACACTGTGTTTTTCAGCAATATGAAAAACACAATTCCGTTCTACAAAAGGTGTAAACCATGATGCATTTTGACTTTGTTGTAATGATGAAATCCACATAAAGTAATTATCAGGTGGAGAAGACTTGATTATTTTCAAAGTGATGAAAAAGAGAGTTTTGTTTTTTTACACGTTGAAAAACACAATTCGATTCTGGAAAAGGTGCAAACCACGATGAATTTCCTCCTTGTTGTAAGGATGAAATCCACATAAAATAATTATTAGGTGGAGAATATTTTATTTTTTTCAAAGTGTTGAAAAATAGAGTGTATTTTTTGACACATTGAAAAACACAATGTGTTTTTTAGCAATTAAAAATGCAATTTGGTTTATAACAAGGTGCAACCCATGATGCTTTTCCTCCTTGTTATAACAATGCAATCCACATCAAGTAATTATCAGGTGGTGAAGATTTGATTGTTATTAAAGTGTTGAAAAATAGAGTGTGTTTTTCGACATGTTGAAAAAAATATTGTGTTTTTCAGCAATATGAAAAATGCAATTCAATTTATAAAAATGTACAAACCAAGATGCATTTCATCCTTCTTGGAATGATGCAATCCACATCAACAAATTATCGGGTGGAGAAGGTTTTATTTTTTCAAAGTGCTTAAAAATACAGTGTGTTTTTAAAACGTCGAAAACACACTGTGTTTTTCAACACATTGAAAAAATCAACGTCATTTTCCATGAAGTGCAAACCACGATGCTTTTCCTCCTTGTTGTGATGATATAATTTGTAGATATAACAAGTATCATTAAATTATAATCAATAGTTTTTTATGAATGTGAACACTTCCAAAATAACAAAAGTTCCACTCCTTTTTATTTAAACCCACGTGCATAGGCCATATTATATTGAATACAATGTGAAAAAATCATAATATTAGACAAACCATTTATAAATTAACACCAAATTTATAGTAACTGTAACAAATACAGGGGTTTTCTTCAATTTTACTTGCTTACAAATCATTCTCGATTAAGAGCTGAATAATATTTTTTCTCATACTGCAGATGTGGATGCGAATAATACGTAAATGATAAACATTTTTTAATAATAGAACTACAAATATGCATTAAATATATTATAATATTGGATGATAATAATGAATTACATTGAAATAACCAATATTATTCGTGCAAACTTCTCCTTGAAAACCAAAACATTTTTTTGAAATGGAAAATCCTTCACATCAAATCTGTATAACACTACAAAAAAACTATGAGAAGATGAGAAGTTAGACTTGAAGCAATGCAAAAAAATTTTAGTTTTAATGAATGGTAACACATATTTAAACTAAGATTAAACCATTCAACAATATATGCACAAGTTGAAAAAAAATTACATGATGATGTCAAACCCGGAGACATTTAATAAGTCCATCAATAGTGTAATGCCCAATAAATTCTACTCTCAAAACGAGAGAACAAATAAATTCACAGTCAAGTTTACGGTAATTTTTTTTTTTGTTTAAAAGTGTTTGCAAGATTAGGCAATTTCACAATTAATAAATTCCTCGGTTAGAGACTTTCTACACAAGCTTGTGAACAACAAGATTAAATTAATAATTAAATATTATAATTACTTCCTAAGCTATATTTACATTTTAAAGAATCTACTAACTCCCATTAGTTAAATTAGTTATCAAGCACCAAGGTTATCTTATTTTCTAACTCAAAGGTTTAATTGTTTTACCTAGCCACTGGGTGGCCCCATTCACCCCATTACCCATGTTTTTTTTTTACAAGTTACATTCCCACAAAAGGCCTTCCCACTTAAGTGAGGTAGGGTTTAATTTGGGCCATAGGATTGAATCTATCCTATCCCTTAGATTTAGGTTGCCCTAAATTTCCTTATGGTTCACTTTTAATTCCTATTTTCCTCAAACAACCTCATTTGCTCTTTTCTTATTTGCATAGGTTTTGGAAGAGGAGGAGGAGGAGCCATGAGAGCAAGGGGAGCAACCATGGAAAAATTTCTCTTGATATTAGTTGTAAATATTTTCCATTGTAATGTTGCCCATTGTTAAATGTAGAGATCCTACCATGGATCTATTTTGTTATTTAATAAAATTATTTACTTGTTTTTTTTGAGTTCAACTATTGGGGAAACCCCATTTCTTTTAAATCCATGAGTTTTACACATTTGGGTGTCAAAAAAGAGATTGGAAGGCTAGAAATTTTAAATTTAGTGGATTCCTAGTTGCTGGAAGGTTCCTTGTTGTATTTTTAAGCTTAGATTTTACTTAAATTTAAAACTAGGCTTTTCACGGACGGAAATTTATTTTTCCGTCAAAAGTGGCAAAATCGTCGCCCTATGCAGGCCGGCGGTCCTGTGACTATCACCCTGCCTGGGGGGCGGTTCATCGAACCGCCGCTCTGTGCTGGGCGGCAGTTCTGAAACCGCCACTCTACACAGGGTGGCGGTTCTGTTCACCGAAAACAAAACCTTCAACAATACATTATTTTCACAATTTTTATTCCCAAGTTGATTTTTAATGCAATATTAATTTTAATGAGGGGTGTCTTCTATTCATTGGTTGGTAAAGGTGATAGTATATCTAGTTTCTTAATTCCAAATACAAAACATCAACTCAATCTCTATATTTCCCTTTGCAATAAAATGTAAAAATTGAGTATAACATTTCTACAATTCATTCTATTTCACATATTCCATTTTTCCAACAAAACAACAAGAATTTGACACACTTCCTTTCAATACATCTTTGTTTTTCCAAATATACATGTATATATATTGCAACCTTAAATGCTACAAATTTAGGAGAGTTTCATTTCAAGCAACTATACAACTTAAGCTTTCCTTTCACTATAACATTACAATACAACTATGGAAACTACCAATTTGCCAAATCATTTTTTACAATGCAAGGACTTCAAATCCTTTTCTTTCACTAAGACTAATCCTTTCCAACAAGGTAACCAACCAAGATATATTTCTACATTTACTAACTCATTCAACTTGGAATAAATGAAATATTACAACTTTCCTTCAATCATACAAATGTTACAAACTTCCACTCAAAGTGGGAATAATAATATGATCAATACAACATAGAGATTTTCAACAAGGCCAAACACAAGTCTTCTTTTCATGTCTTCTCCCAAATTGTAGCTTCAATCTTGCATTCTTCAATCTTTCAAAAACTAGGATCACAATACAAAGGAAGGGGGAATAGGCGACACTCTCCACCCAACCTTTAATCCAATAAGAGGAGAATCCATCCCCTTATTGGCCCTAGAGCCCCAACCAAAGAACAATGAGGGATCTTGAGCAACATTTGACAACTTTTTACAAGCATGGCTTCCAAAAAAACATACAATCCAAAAACATTCAACACATCTAAAATGGACATACTCAACAAATTTTACAACTTTCTCAAACAACACATAGGTTTGATATCAAACCAAAATGGAGCAAGGACATATGTAACCACCTCCTTTTGCCTCCCAAGTGAAGTAGGAGTTTCACCCAAAGCCTCCATGTGCACAATACAAACAACAAAACATCATTATCTCTCCCCTTGCAAGTATGCAAAATATGACCATGATTTCCTTTTCACTCCCCATAGGTGAAACTCCCAATCACACTCCCTCCAAAATGCATGCCTCACAACTCCCTTTTCCCTCCCCAATGGTCCCATACTTCCATCTCCCACTCCCTTCTTAAGGCATACTACCCAACCACACAAAAACACATTCACAACACTCATACAATATTTAACAAGCACAATTTTCACATCTACAAACATAAATAAGAAAATAACAAAGATGGAGATCCTACCTCTCCATCAAGCTTCCAAGAGTCTTCACTCCAAAATATTTTTGACACCTTCAAGCCAAGCACACTCCAAAAGCAACTCCAACAAGCTCCCAAATCCAAAAGTGAAAAAGAAAGAAAATGAACAAGTAACCCCAATTCCATCAAATTCCATCAATAAATAGAAATGGAATGTGAGGATGATGAGGTGGCTCCATGTAGGATGCCACTTCATCATTCCTCCATTCCAACACACAAGTCAAAACACCATGCCCAAGATAATAAATGAACATGTAAGACTATGACAACCCAAAAGACACTCAAACTTGCACACCATGCCTACCAAGGACAAATTAATTGTGGTAAGTAGGAAAGTGCAATTATTTTCACTTTTTACACTCCAAAATACATAAATAAGTCTAAAATTAACCCCCCATACCATAGGTATGGTTGTTGGGTGAATTTAAGAGGCATGGGACAAGCTTAGCTTGTCCCACAAGTCTCCAAAAAAATCCTCCCAAGTCAAAATCCGAATTTTGAAGTTGGGGAAGAGTACACAACACAAAAACCAACACAAATCTAACTTACATCCACAAGATTTCAAGGACCATCTACCCTCATAATTATCCAATTGTCACATCCTTATTTTAGTTAACAAATTAAGTTGGATTAGCTAATTAAGACATAATAATAATTGTTAATAAAGTGACTACAATTTCCAATAATTAAATACATATACACAAATAAAACACACACAAAATTAAAAGAAAGGGAAAAAATTTCACCCCATGGCCACACATGTGAGGTCACCCCCATGGGAAACCTCCTAACTAGGCATGCAAAAACACCACATAAACATAAGACAAGTTGTCAAATTTTGGCCATGTTGCACAACACCCGACATCCTTCCGTGGTTGGTCCCCTATCCCCTTTCAATGTATGTGATAAAATATCCCTGCAACACAAACAAAATACCTCTCTGGTCTCATAGCTGCATTAACAACATCAAGAAATAATAATACATCTACATAGAATCAATAATCATCATCCAAAATTAAGTAATTCTATCATCTATCAACATATCAAATAATTTGATTCTAACATCCATGAGATTATAATTCTACTCAGAACATCCAGAGTATAACGTGTCAGTATAAAATCCAAATACTGCAAATCAACATATATCAAACTGTCTACCAATGTCATCTAGTGTAACATAATCAAAATGTGAATCACAACATGTCAATAGTCCAAATATCTGCATAGTCTATCATCTATTGATCAATGTATCATAATAAAAATGTCTAAGTATCAGTCCAAAAGTAATATCAACATAATGAAAATAGTGTCGAAGAGGAGTGGGCAGGTGGGAGTGACTGGTATGTTTTTCTTAGTTGACACCTTGGCCTAGATGTACATATTCTTCCATACTTCCTTGTGACCTTCGTGTATTTTAACAACGGAATTAAATCTTACTACATGATTTTTGAGCACTTTTTTGTTTGATTCACCCGTTGTATCCCAATTCTTAATTTCTAATTCCAACTCTTGAACCTCAAGATCCAAATCCATCTTCCTCAAGGAAGCATCTCTTAATTGGTCCAATAATTCCTTTTTTTTGACAATTTTAAATATTGCATTGTAAGTCTTTCATGCTTAGTTTTATAAAACCTTGCCTTATTCATTGCAAGTTTCATTTCTTATTCCATATAGAATGACAAGGAAGACTCATATTATTTTCTTGCTCTGACATCTTCATTTACAGGGATCTTTGCATTCTTTCCAAACATATAAGTACTGACACTATCAAATGTTTCATAATCTTTTGGTTCCTGCACTAGTGAGGCCTTGCGCTTTCTAACCTTCTTTTATTTTTCCATCTAATTAAACATGTATTTAAACAACTGATTAATATTTGTTAACATTAAAATGTAATTATTAATATATGTTACCATTCAAATGTAATTATGAAATATATACGAAAGTTTAGTAACCACATCAAACCCAAGTAGGCATATAGGGAAGAAGAATGCAACTATGTAACCATTAACCACAAACCGTAATCCATAATACCCAAGATTTGAAAGAAAAATTGTGAATTATTTATAGTAAATTACTGAACACGTCAAACCCAAGTAGACATACACGGAAGAAGAATTCAACTATGTAACCATATACCATATACCATATACTGTAGTCCACAATCCATAGTCCCATTAATATATTAACCAAATACATAGTGGCAACATCATCATTTATACAATAAATGGAATTTCACATAACAAGAATAAAACCATCTTATGCGCTATAAAAAGAACCACAAACCATATTCAATTTATCAAGAATGCAATACTAAATCATAAACGTCAAACACATTAAAGTAACAACATCATCACACTTATATACACTTGTCTTCTAATCACTCTTGTATTACTATTCATTATTCATCACACATCACATACCAGATGTAGCAATCCATATACATGATCTAAATACTAATTAATGTACACATCATAACATCAACCAAAAAACAACCATATTAGAGTAAAATCACATACATCTAATAATCATAATATAACCACATACATCTATCAACCTAATCTATTATGCTATAAAGGCTATAATCATTAATATGTGTTTAACAAGTATGTTTACATCTCAAAGGTTGCATGATTGGTGTATTCATTTATTATCTTTGTCTTCGGTGGGAGTTCTTGGTACTTTTTCCTAAATTTTCACCTTGGCCTATATGTACATCTTCTTCTATTCTTCCTTATGATATTCATGTATTTTAAGAATGGTATTAAAGCTTGTTACTTGATTTGCAAACACGTTTTTTGTCTGCTTCATGCATTGTCTCCCAATTCTTAATTTATAGTTCTAACTCCTGAACCTCAAGCTCCAACTCCATCTCACTCGAGGAAATTTCTCCTATTTCATCCAATAATTCCCTTTTTTTCCATAAAATATAAGTTTTTGAATGCAAGACTTTCACACTTGTTTTGATACATCTTTGCCATCTTTGTTACATGTTTCATTTCTAATTCCATACAGAGTGATGGGGAAGACTCATCTTCTTGTCTAGCACCAAAATATTTCTTTGTAGGGATCTTTGCATTCTTTCCGAGTGCATAAGTGTCACTATCAAATGTTTCATATTATTTCAGTTCCTACAGTGGTGAAACCTTGTGATTTCCATCCTTCTTTTGTCTTGTCATCTAATTAAACATGTATTTAAACAACCGATTATTATCTGTTACAATTCAAACATAATTACAAAGAAAATAATGCACTTAACTTATACTTGACAAAATATTATCATGGATGAAATATATACCAGAGTTTAATAAGAACATCAAACCCAAGTAGGCATACATGGAAGAAGAAAAAAACTATGTAACTATAAACCACAAACCGTGATCCATAATACACAAGATTTAAAAGAAAAATTGTGAATTATCTACAATAAATTAATGAACACGTCAAACCCAAGTAGGCATTCAAGGAAAAATAATACAACTATGTAACCACATAGCTTTAACCATAATCCACAATCCATAGTCACATAAATAAATTAACCAGATACATAGTGACAACATCATCATTTATACAATAAATACAATGTCACATAACAAGAATAAAAACCATCTAATGAACTATAAACAAAACGTAAATGGATAACTTTATGTATCCCATAACCACAAACCATATTTAATATATCAATAATGCAATACTAAATCATAAACCTCAGACAACTTAAAGTAACATCATCATCATACACACATATATAGAAATATAACTCCTCACAAGCAATGTTATACAAAAAATGTTTTCATGTCGTTCAGTTCTTATTGTTAGCGAAAGACAATATTCCATTATAATATCTAATACATTTCTTCTCATCTCTATGAATAGAATTAGGTGTGATGCCAATAATGGATGGGTCATCTGATGTCTTTATCCAAGTATGGCGTGCTATCACAACCTATACCTCATCATCATGAAAGGAAACCATATAGTAAATAAGTCAACGTAGATGAATCTCTTAGTTAAACACATAATTAAATTAAATCATCCATTACATCAACTTGCCTCTTCACGAGGAGTGTTAAGTATTATATCTCTGAGATCATATATAGCAAACCCTTTAACACATTGTACCAAAGTTCTTGCAAATGTATTAGGGTAGAAAATGGAGTAGTGGGAACAGTGGCCTCAAAAATAATAAATTTGACAGTAAATTGGGGGAGTGTGATGCCATGACACTTTGCATGTGGGCTACTATCATAAACCACTCCTCTTGCAGCAGCTATATCATCTGACATTTACCACACTTCAACCTCATTAGGAAAATACTGGAATAACAAAAATCTCAATTACATTAATAACTTTATCTTAATTTCACCAAAAATAATACAAAAAATCAAATGAGAACTTTTATTAACTTACCAGTCTAGCTCCACCCTCTCTCATACTATCAGCAACGTCTTTTGTGCCCCTCTCCTCATGCCTCCCCTCATTAACTTATCTTTCCTCGACTGGCAAAGAAGTTGAAGCTCTAGAAATATTCATCTTCGCCTCTCTGACCTCTCGTGAAGCTATCTTTCCAATAAGATTGAGACCACATGATGATTGTGAAGGGGACATATTATCGCAAACGTCCACCTACAACAATCAAGTCATCAAGACAATTTAAATATCAACAACATAAGGAAAAATACAATTTTCAAGTGTGTTAAGTGGTTTTTACCTTTCTCTATTTTACACTATGAATCGAGTCTCTCTACCAGCGTAGGACCTGACACAAGTGAATTTAATAATCCTACACATACCTACAATTAGTAAATATAAAAATAAACAAAAACTATATTCTATATAGCAAAAAAAGACCAATAATTACTAACGATATCATTCAAGGGGGGTCAACATTTACGTTACTTATTCCACCCTCTTCTTTATCTTCCTATTCATGACATAATATTAAGTTTTTGATTTCCAACCAAACATGATATATAATATATTATAATAATCTTAAATTTACCTCTGTTCCAATATTTGAGTTAATTTTTCATCTCACTCTCAACCAATGCTCCTATCTCACCTTTCACATATCCTTTGAATCGTAGACATGCATTGCAACATCCACCTCCCTGTTTTCTTCCTGGCTTAACTCCTTAAATCAAGTTTTACATTCTTTTTTGCAAACTTGATTGATAACCCTCCTGCGCTGCAAGTAAAATCACTGCTCATAACATAGTTCACACCCCCTCTCTCTTTTACATGTATGCCCTGCTTCTATCTTGAGGTATATGTGTGCATTTTCCCATATGATTACAACCACTCTTACGAGGTTCCACAAAGGGAAGATTATGTACTACTTGGTGATGTCGATTAAGTCTATGCAACTTTGAAAATGTAACATTTCCACTAACAAAACATGATCCATGCTGACAGAAATAATGAATATGACCATTAACATGTTTGGTTATGTACTCTACGGGTGGCTCATGAATATCTGAGCAAATGGGCTCAGAAGGACCATCTAATGTAGTTCCTTCAACTGTTGGAGGATCATCTCCCTTTGCATCCTCTATGATGCTTGTGAAATGTGTACGTGCCATGTGATATGAAGGTGCTTGTATTTAGGGAGTACAAGTACATAACTATTATCCCATCATAAAATATTAAGTATTTTACAAATGAAGTAATGTTCACATATTTGAATATTACCATTATGGAATGTGATGAAACCTGTGTGAAAAGACAACAATTTCATATTTTTTATCCTAACAAATGACATTAGGTACATTTCTATGACAATTAATCAACGTTCACAAAGTTATATATTATCGTCTCATTATTTATGTCTTCCCCAAAAACATAAGATTGGATTGTGAACATGAATCGACCCATGTCACCAAGCTTCCACATGTTTCATCATGTGAGTTATCATAACCATTGTTTAAGAGACGCATTGTAAAATAAGTTAAACTGAAACAAATGGTGCACAAACTTATTTATTCGTATTTTTCATCCATATTGAGAAAATCACTCACAATAAACAATTTGTGACAAATTTAACCACACACATTATTTTTCAAAATTGGATACTCGACTCTAGATGTTTCCGAAGTAAACATGAAATGTGAATTACAAGTGTGTTACAAGACAAGATAGGATTAAAGCATCAAAACAATAACATTACATTTTGAAAAGAACTTTGAACATCCTAGTATCATCCCATGTAATTATATTATGTTTTTGGTTGTTCATAAGTGGTGATTGTAATACAAAGTGAAAAATCAACCTAAACAATGGAAGAAGTAACATTTACAAGATAAGTGCATTGCAATTTTACAGAATACATAATCACTCAGTGCATGTGATAAAGGCCAATGCATGCATCCCAACTGCAATCACTGTCACACTCATTCGAGTCACGATGTGTTGCTCTCCATTTTTCAAACTTCCACTCATCAAGCTCTTATAATTGATGATCAACATCATCCCACAAATCAAGAACATTTGATGATAAGCTAACGTGGTTACCATCCGGAGGTGGATGTACAACCAATGTGATTTCATGGTACCACCTAAGGTATTTCCGCCAATCTACTGTCAGATGTTTTTCATTGATCCATATTCTAGTGATTGTGTCTATTTTTGTGAGCCAAGGGTTGATTAGAAAATGAACGACCATCCCCGACATGATAACCATGTATTCCAGCTCCATATTTTTTCAGGATTGTTCTCTGTCTAGAATACGAAAATTCAACCATTTAGCCCTATTCGGTACATTATCAAAATGGGGTGGACATGTTGCATAATTTAACAATGTTACGCAAGCATTATGAACCTCATCATCTTCCATTGTTGGGATTCTTCTTAAGAGTGTTTATACTTGGATTTTCCAATCATCCATCTATATAATATGTATTGAAATATCCATACTATTATGAGGAACAAAATGAAACATGGTATTATGCAGATCAATGACACAAATGGACATGGTATTATGAGGAGTAATGAAATGGATCAACACGGTAATATGAGAAGCCATTAAATATGTATAAACTTATTATTTTATAAATCCCTTTTTTCATTTCCAAGACATATTCATAGGTTCTGGAATGTATAATTATTAATACTTCCTAGCTTCCACATCCTTCCCATATCTCTACAATCCTTCCCCTTTATCCATAATGCCCAGTTTATCAACCTACACTATATAATGTATCGTCATATTATCCACAAAATATATAATATATGCACTAACGACAATTCACGTAATATTATTTATTCATAATCTAATAAAAAATGTATGTCTACCAGTACGCAAAAAGGAAATATAGTGTGTGCATATATCATATTGAAATGTCTTCCATGGAAAGTGCTAGAAAAATTTCCACTTCTTAGTTTATAGTGTCCCTAGACATTTGACATACATCTAACCTACCTCTATTAACTTTTACATGCACATATGAACATTTCACAAAGTGAGATACACTCTCTAGCGCTTAAAATCAAAGAATTGAAATATTTACATTGTTACATTGGTATACACCAGTCATTTTTTTCAAATCAAGCATATCATGAGAAAACACACAACTATTTTGAACATCATGGTGTATCTCTTCCTCAAGACCCAATATCAAGGCCCTATGCTCAGCTTGGTGTAAGGTCATAGTGGCATTTACCACAATTGTACCTCTCTCGACTATCTTTCCTCCATCAGGGTCATATAATATGAATGATGAACATGCAATATTTTTGGAGGTATTTGACACTCCATGAATTTTCAATCTCCAAATGGCAACCATATTTACCTTTACAATGGAAAAACATATATTGTAAGGAAACAAAAAATATATAACGAACACTTCAAATTCGACTTGTTCAATACAACCATCTATAATTTAACATATGATAAGGCACTAAAACATTTTCTACTGAATTTGTTCATTAATAATGTTAGGATAAATTTTTTATTATTATCCTAATTAATTATGCATTACATATTAGTTAGGTTATTTACTAATACTACATGGTTATATTAATTATAACCATATTATTGTTTGTATTTGAACAATACGGGAGATGTTATATTATTTTAACAATATAATTTTTTGTTTGTATTTTTTTGCTTCCCAGAATGTAATATTGGAAGTTGTTGTGAGTTTGGTTTTACATGTGCAACCTATTTTTTTGTTTACACATGGTTATTCAATTCATATAATAATTGTAGCACTCCATTGTAATGATGGTTGATTGATTTTAATAAAATATAATTAGGATTATGCCCCTATTTCTCAATTTACATTTGGTACCAGAGAAAGAATCTGGACCTTGTGATCCTGTGAAGGTGTGGAAAGAGAGAGCAGTCGCCAAGATAGAGGAGTTTTTGGAGAAGCATTTGTAGCATCTGAGAGCCTTTGCAGCCACCTGCAACCTCTCCCAGCCCCATCCCTACCTCCTCACGTCCTCCTGTCCGTTCCAGGTGTTTGGAACACAAATTTTTTTTGCACTGGTGCACCCAACACCAGGAAAAATTTGCTGCGGGTATAGAATCATTTTTTTTAAAAACAAAAAAAATTATTCATTTTCCTCAACAAGGGTTTGGCCTCTACATTTAGAGGTATATTTGGTTATTGTTGTACATATTGGAGGTCACTGGTAAAGATAACAGTCTGCTAAGAGAGTAAAAGAACCAGAGAGGAGCTAGATTGCTGCTCATACAAAGCGTTGGGCATGTTTCATGCTTGGAAAAAAGTGAAGGATTGATCAAGCGGCCAAGACCTACTTCTGCTAACTCTTTATTGTTTTTGCTAACCGATGCTGCTCTGCCGTTTTTTGCTGTTTAGTCTCGTGTGTAATGTTTCTGGGCTTGTTGTTTTTGCTGTAACTTCTGTTTGCCACAGCTACTCTGCTCCTCTCTCTTATTCCGGCTTTTAGGCCTGATTGGTATTAGGGTGTAGTCCCTTTCAAAAAACTGTTTGCTAAGCCACATAAAAAACAGAGCTGCAAGAATTGGAGGAGATTTGAATACAAAGTCGAGTGATTCAACGAAGGATATTCGACCAGAGTCTCCACTAACACAAGGTAAGATCTAACCATCATTGGCATGTAACGAATTCACCTTGTACATGAGGTGCCATGTCGAGCTATGTACATGGTGATTTGAATCAGGCCTCCTACGTAGCAAAATCAACACACGGAGCTGCATACAACCTACACAAAATCCTGCGAGAGCAAAGTCGTGCTTGAACAAATCTTACATATTAAGCGATGCTGGAGGATCCTCCCTCAAACTGACCTGCACAAGAAAAAAAAAGTGGTAACAGTAGTTTTTTCTTGAAAATATTATATGTTGACCCCTGCTCATACTCCTGGCGACCTTGCACAAAATCATAACAGTGATAAAGAAAAATATATATAAACAAGTGTTTAATCCATAAAAAATGACTTGCATACAAAAAGGAAGGCGGCGGTAGAAGTAAAGAGAAGTTTATCAAAGAAATGGAGAGAAAACACAAAGTGGCGTAGAGATGAATAAAAGTTTCATATCCATTTTTTGAGTAAAGGTAAAACCCTAAAACCGCCTCAAACCAGCATTTGCCACGTGGAGCCTATGTTATCAGGTTGCATTTTTCAAAAGGTTAGTCTTTTTTGAAGTTATATAAATTTCAGTTGCTTCAATTTATATGCATAGTGCATTGAGTGCCTCCGTGGATAGACCAAATGATTTGGTTGTGGGAGGTGCTGGTTCAAATCCCACCCCAATTTTTTTTTTTTAATTTGGCAGAAAAACTTAGTGGAACCGCTAACTTTAGCTAAAAAATTCAAATTTAGTTATAACTAAACAGCTAAATTTAGCGGGAAATTCCTAATTTAGGGTAAAAAATTTTTACCCCATTCAGCCTATTTTTTCATTCCAGACATTTTTTGCTAAAGGAGGCCTATCCAGAAATTGCATTTTCAGCTATATTTTTGTAATTTTTTGGCGTAGTGGGTCATTTTGGGCTCCAAGAGGCCACCAGGGCCCACAAAACAAAATTTTTTTGCCTGCCATTCAATTTTTTCTAGTTTTTTGAATGTAATTTGCATGCCTGCAATATATTGTACTAATTTACAAGGTTGCCATAAGTCAACTACAAACTTTGTAACTGCTTAGAAACTGCCAGAATTGTAATAAAAAAGTAAAAAATTGGTTCTGTAACACTCACGAGATCCTAGATCTCATTCACAACGTTTGGTATATACAGTGCCTCTGGGAAGTGCTTACGGGTAAAGCTGTCATGACTACTACTACACTTAACACCTAATATAGCTGTAACAATGTCATTTGGGCATCAACCTTTAAATCGACGGGGAGTAATAAGGTCACAGTGCACACACTATGAGCCATCCCATCCGTCTGTGAATGATTGCATGACATAAATCCAAACTGAGAAATTATCCAAGTATATAGCAAAGTTACGTTCACATGTATGAGGATATTTCTTTGAGCTAGTGTCAATAATCACACAGACCCCTCTCAGTACTGTCTTGGTACCACGTATTGAATTCTTTCACGTACGTTAACGCCTCTTTCACGTACCGCCAGGTATATAGAAAGGGTGAGCTTCTTCCACGTACCACTGGGTATATCAGAAGGGCGCATATATAGAAAGGTTCGGTATATCAGACTGACGGTATATAGATTGGGAGACCTTATACTGGAGTGATAAGAGTTGACAAACCCTGTCAGTGTTTTCTACAAAATGGGCACCAATGCCCCCAAATTTTTTCTTCCAGATTCACAACTACTCAGAGGAAACAACTATGCTGCATGGAAGACAAAAATCAAGACACAACTTGAGTTTGAAGAGATCTGGCCTGCTGTGAATGGTACTCTGACGAGATCAACTACTGATACAACACAACAATGAAAGTTTGATAAAGCAGATCAGAAGGCCAAACTCATCATCTTGTTTGGAGTGTCTGACGATGTAAAACCCCACATTTGAGATGCCAAAACAACCAAAGAAGCATGGGATAAGTTGAGCACAATATACGAGGCCAAGAATAAGAATGTTATACTAAATTTGTAGAGTCAGTTACACACATTGAAGTTCAAACAGAATGAGAAAATTGAAGCTTTCTTAAGAAGAGTTGCAGAGTTGAGGGCTTCACTTCTAGCCCTAGGAGAAGTGGTCTCAGATGATGCTCTCATTCCCATTATTCTGAGAGCACTCCCCTCTTCTTACTGCATTTTTGTTACAACACTAAACAGTGTCAGATACGACCGTTAGTTTTGACAAATTGGTAAACTTACTGCAACAAGAGGAAGCCATACACAATAAGGATGATGAAGAAGAGCAGGCACTCTCTTCACATCAAAAATGGAAAGGAAAAGGTAAAGGAAAACCTAATTCCTATCAAAAGTCCCAAAATCAAAATCAAAATCAAGGGGACAGACAACAGAAGAAGCAATGTCCTATCTGTACAAAAGAGGACATGACCTAAAATATTGTTGGTATAATACTTACAAGAAAGGTTCATCTAGAAACTCTGGACCTCAACAACAACAGTCTTACAAGGGACATTCTAACCACAATCATGGGCAGAAAAAGGGGAATTGGAAAAGAAGACCCCATCAACAAGGAAATATTGTTGAGCAACAAGAACAGTTAGACAATGAAGACTACTTGTTCACTGCTCGATCAAGTGAACCATCCACGTCATCTAGTGATGTTTGGTATGTTTGATTCAGGGGCCACTCAACACATGACCAGCCACAGAGACTGGTTTATTTCAATGAGGGACACGCCATCGAAAAATCATGTTTCATTGGGAGATGATTCTTCATATACAGTTCAGGGGATTGGGAACATTTCTCTACCCCTTGGTTCACGCAACTGTAGACTATTTAGATGTCTTATATGTCCCTGGGTTGACAAAGAATTTACTTTCAGTCAGTCAACTCCTTGATCACAACCTAAAAATTGACTTTGATAGTCATTCTGGCAAGAAAACATGTTTGATTCGAGATAAATCACGAGGCTCGAAAATAGTTGCAAAAGCCTCTAATGTGGGACACATGTTCCATCTTGATTTTGTCCATAGAGATGATCAGGAACTTGTGGCTAAGAACTCTACCTCAGCATAGTTGTGGCATCGGAGACTTGGTCATGTAAGTTTCAAGTATCTCAAGACACTTCATCGAGCGCAATATGGTACATGGGCTACCATCTCTTCAGAAGGATACAGACAAGTGTCCTCACTGTCTAGCAGGAAAACAACACAGAGCTTCATTCCAGAAGAGTACATATCGAGCTCATGGTCATCTTGATCTGGTTCATACTGATATTTGTGGTCTGATGCAACCAAGTCATTTATGGATTTTAGTACTTCATGCTATGTGTTGATGACTATTCAAGGAAAATGTGGATTTTTTGTCTTCGCAAGAAAAGTGAAGCTTTGAAACTTTCAAGAAGTTCAAAGTAGCAGTTGAGAATGAAACTGGTCGTCACATCAGAACTCTCTGCTCAGATCGAGGGGGGGAATTCACCAGTAATGAGTTCAAAGACTACCTACAAACTCATGGGATTCGTCAACAAATGCCTCCTCCACACACACCCAGAAGAATGGTGTTGTTGAGAGAATAAATCATACTATCATGGAAATGGTGTGATGCATGATCGATGACTCTGGACTTGCAAAGACATTCTGGGTAGAAGTAGCAAAGATAAGTAGTGTATTTGTTGAATAGAGTGCCCACAGTTGCTCTTGATAGAGTAACACCACAAGAAGCATGGTCAAAGCGGAAACCATCTATTGCACACCTTAGAGTATTTGAGTGCAAAGCAAGCATGCACATACCCAAGTAGAACAGAAAGAAATTGGACATGAAGTCACAGAAACTCATCTTCATTGGGTATAGTGAAGAGACTCTTGGGTACAAATTGATGGATCCTAAGACCAAAAAATCTACACTAGCAGAGATGTTGAGTTTTTTGAGAAGAAGGAAGTAGAGACTCCTCCTATAACTCACCAGATGTAGATTTTTCACCAGTTGTAAAAATTGAAGCTGATGTTCCCTCAGAAGATGAAAGTGAGGATGAGGATGATGGTGTTGATCAGATAGAACCACGACCCATGGGAACAGTTCAACGTATGCCCAAGTGGTGTTACTAGCACATTACGAGATGCAAGAATGGATGCTCCACCAGATACATCCACCCCTGGACCATGGACTTGTAGTAAAGCAAGAGAAGAAGTTAACTTTTCTTTGATGAGTAGAGTTATTGAATCTGATGAGCCCTCTACAGTCCAGGAAGCCCTACAGTCAAAATCTTGGAAAGATGCCATGGATTCTGAATATCAATTAGTGATGAAGAATAACACTTGGCAGCTTGTCAATCTTCCACCAGGAAAGAAACCCATTGGATGCATATGGATATTTAAAACAAAGTACAAATCAGATGGGATAGTGGACAAGTATAAAGTGAGACTAGTAGCAAAGGGGTATGCACAAAAAGAAGGCATAGACTATGAGGAGACATTTTCTCCCACAGCTAAGATCAAAACAATCAGAATGATCTTTTCTCTAGCTACACAGTTTGGCTAGAAAGTCCACCAGATGGACGTAAAAAGTGCCTTCCTAAATGGAGATTTACAAGAAGAAGTCTACATGACTCAACCTGATAGATATGTAGTACCTGGTCAAGAAGCAAAGGTATGCAGACTTGGGAAATCTCTGTATGGCCTTAAACAGGCACCCTGGCATGGTACATCAAGATTGATGAGCATCTCGTACAACATGGATTTGTTAGAAATCCATACGATCCCAATATTTACCTCAAAAATCAAGGGGGGGAGATTGTGATTGTTGTTGTCTATGTTGACGATCTTGTCATCACTGGCAGTTCAGTGAAGATGATCAATGCAATGAAGAAAGATCTTAATCGATCATTTGACATGACCGATCTCGGGCTAATGCACTATTGTCTTGGATTGGAAGTATGGTAGAAAGAGAATCACATATTTGTTTCTCAAATGAAATATACCAAGACAACGCTCGAGAAATTCAGGATGATGGATTGCACACCAATTGCTACACCTATGGAGAACAGATTGCAGTTATCTCGTTCAGATCCATCTCTTGAGGTAAATGCCACTCTCTATCGGCAGTTGATTGGGAGTCTTATTTACCTGACCTACACTAGACCAGATATCAGCTTTGCAGTGAGCTATCTATCCAGGTTCATGCAGGAACCCAAAGTTTGTCATTAGAAAGCAACAAGGTGCATTTTGAGATATC
This sequence comes from Taxus chinensis, assembly GCA_019776745.2. Lineage (NCBI taxonomy): Eukaryota > Viridiplantae > Streptophyta > Pinopsida > Cupressales > Taxaceae > Taxus > Taxus chinensis. Next base: position 713,328,931 of record CM034146.1, on the reverse strand, counting down.
TCAAAGGATCAGTGGATCTTGGTCTAGAATACAAGAAGAACGACAACTTCTTCTTGACTGGATATTCAGATTTAGATCATGCAGGTAACATTGACGATAGAACATCCACTTCTATATTTGTATTCTTTATGGGATCTGGACCAATATCATGGGGAAGCAAGAAACAACACTTCATTTCTCACTCTTCCACAGAAGCTGAGTATCGTTCTGCAGGAGAAGATTTCTGTGAAGCGATTTGGCTACATCGCATACTAGAAGGACTTGGAATACCACATGAAAAACTGACCACCATGTATGTTGATAATGAAGGTGTTCTCAAACTTGTTTGTAATCTAGTGTTTCATGAAATAACAAAGCACATTGAGGTATATGTTCATTTCATACGTGAGCATGTGTTGAAGCACAACATCCAGCTTCAATTTTGTCCAACAGCTGAACAATGAGCAGATATCTTCACGAAGTCACTTGCACATGACAAGTTCGAGTTGTTCAGAGAATTCCTCTCCTCATCCCTTGAGACAATGCACAATTAAGGGGGGGAATGTTAGGATAAAAATATTATTATTATCCCAATTAATTATGCATTGCATATTAGTTAGGTTATTTATTAATACTATATGGTTATATTAATTATAACCATCTTATTGTTTGTATTTGAACAATACGAGAGTTGTTATATTGTTTTAACAATATAATTGTTTGGTTGTATTTTTGTGCTTCCCAGATGTAATATTGGAAGCTGTTGTGAGTTTGGTTTTACCTGTGTAACCTATTTGTTTGTCTACACATGGTTGTTCAATTCCTATAAGAATTGCAACACTCCATTGTAATGATGGTTGATTGAGATTAATAAAGTTAATTAGGCTTCATCCCCTATTTCTCAATTTACAAATAATTATTTCTTGTTGGAGATTTAGTGGAGTTAGTGCTCTGTCTAGGGACATACACACTAAATGAGTTAACGTCATGTGTTTGTGAGCAACTTCTTTTTGGGAAACATTGTATTCCTTACAATACTAAAAATTGTATTTTGTATGTTAGACTAAAGTGGGAATATATTTTGGAATATATTAGAATCACATTCACTGGTTTGGTTCCATTCCACTCATTTTCTGTATAGATAACTTTATATTTCTAACATATAATTAATACAAGCAAATTTTTTACTAATTTTTAAAAAATGTGTTTTCCTATAATTACGAGTTTATAAATGTTATGGGTAAATATTAAATTTGAATAAATCACTTAATAAATTGATTAGTGTATTATGAATAGATAGATTTCAATCTATTTGCAATATAAATATCTATAAACATTTGATTAGGGTTAAAATGGATATAGAATAGTAAATAACATTTGATTAGTTTTCAAAACTAAATCAATAAAGAAATATCTAGTACATAGGTTTTAGATTTATCATGTTCGTAGCAGTGACAAGAAGATGATCATCCAAGATAGAGTTTAGATTTATCATGTTCTTGGGAAGTGACAAGAAGATGATCATCCAAATCTTGTAGTACAATTGATTTTTTATGAGACATAGGAACAATAGAAAACTTACATTTATGAGAACAAAAAAGTGTATAATGTACACTTAACATTTCAAGCATACTTAAACCATACACTTCACATTCCAAGTAATATTGCGCACTTTAATTCAAAATATGTTATTACGAGTAGATTGTCTAGAAATGAGGCGTCCAAAAACTCTCTCAAGTTTCTAAAACTTCATTTTAATCAATGGTAAAATGTATTTCTTTAGCTTTCCCTAAAAGGGATGCTAAATTTTAAACCATAAGAAAATAATAAAATGTTTTAGGATTTTCATTTTATCAGATAGACTAATATTTCTTGATATTTAACAAGTCCATCAATAGCATATAGTATTGCGAATGACATTCCAATAATTGTTATAGGTTATTCACTAAAAAACCATTGTAACGTATATCTAGTAGGAAAATTACATGCTTCAATGAGTACTTGAATTCTCTAGAATTAACTCATTTTCAAAAAATACTAAATTTCTATATATTATGTAGATTAAGTGGGGTACATGTGCATCTATAGATGAATTGAACTCATATTAGAATATTATTGACACACAAATAAAAAAATTGATATATGACTATAAAAAAATGTGAATAAGGTAGACCAAGGGTCACATGGATAAATTTTAAAGAGAATGGGGACTCTTTTCTCATAACCATGCATTTTACCAAAAAATGTTGGACTTATGTTCCTTGTTAAGTGCACTGACCTAACAAAAGTATTATAACTACACAAGATAATTAGAAAAATAAATAAACAATCAAAGGAGGGCCATATGAATACCATAAATGATTGGAAATGATAATTGCACCAATACAATCCTAAATTGGACAAATTATCATAACCCATACTTAGTGAATTTGACATGAATATTTAAATATTTTTAGACCTAGTTAATTTTTTCTTTTTTAACTAGACTTCATTGATTGGATTAAAATAACCCCGAAGACATTTCATTTGAGGGGTTGTGAATATTTTAGAAAATTGTTGCCATTACACATTTGGTACCTAAATATAGTTTTAACATAAATGAATTTTAATAATCTAAACTTGCTATAAAATATATAAACATTAGTAATTGTAAAAATATAATCTATAGAAACACATTTTAATACTATGGAAAACATATTTAATCCATTGCAAAACATATTTAATATTTAAGCTCGTGTGAATCAACATTCGACAAAAAATAAATATTTATATAGGTTTTTTTCAAACATGTCATAAGTTTTTTAGTACAAAACATATAAAAGAAGTAACTATTTTTTTTTGTTTTGTTTTTAGCAACAAACTTGGAGCTGCTTCCATGTGCAATCTTTTTTACACAATTTTTTGGATCTATTGCTAGTTTTATGACTGGAACTCCCATCTTCCCCAGCTTATGGGGAGGCTTGTACTTCTATGCTTCCTCCATCGTGTCATAAAATAGACCATATCTCTGTGAATGGGAACCTATAGTGCGGAACTTAGAAAAATAAATAACTGAAGTTTCCAACAAATTGAGTTGGTCTTTAACCATGGCTGCAATTTCTAGTTTCGACGGATTATTTTTTTGATGGTGGTCTATGTAGACCATAAATGTGAACCTCTTAAAATATTCCACCCTTTGAAATTTGGGAGTATTCAATGTTATCCCAATGGGATTCGGAGGAATACAACTTCATGTATTCATTTTCACCACACAGAAGAGAAACTAAATACAAAAAACACACATGCAAATAGAAATACATTAATTAATGCTAATACGATAAATGAAAAATCTAATATACATCGTCCAAAATGATAAAATAATCACAATATTAGAAAGCTAATATCCTTGACAAATTCAAGTATCAATAAATGTCAACAGCTATCCTTCACTCAAAATACACCCTCCCATAATATCAGAACCGTTCATTTGCAAAAGAGACGGTTGTGATATTAAGGGAGGGTGCATTTCTGAGTGGAGGGTCGGAAGGTGACTTAAAAAACCTCTGAGACACCTTGTTACTTAGCTCCTACAGCCATCCCATATCCAATTTTTCCTACTCCTAGTGTATCTTCTCCTATTCATGATGGCTCCTTATCCTTGACACCAATATGGTACATGGAGCTCTTGCTCCTTTTATGTAACATTTTACACATTCATCAAAGTTTCCTTCACACATGGCTACTACTCATAGACCTCGTAACACACACACACACACACACACACACACACACACACACACACACACACACACACACACACACACACACACACACACACACACACACACATACATAGATCTATATCATATCCCAGCTGATCAAGGGTAGCTCATATGCTTCACATGCTCTATCTAGACATATTTTGTACTTTATTTCTCTATATGCTTGGTCTAGACCAATCTCATATACTTGGCCTCATACACTCTCTCATGACCATTAGACCACAGGTCATGTTCACATGTGTAGTTATTTTATATCAGCTATTTGTTAGCCCCACGTTAGCCCTTACCTAGCCCTATCATTTCATAGATTCATTTGTCATTCATATTTGGGGGCATCCTAATTCTCCCACACCATTCTAATGATGCAGTATTGTTCTTGGTTCATACTTGACTGTTGAGAGAATTCCTACATGAACATCACTTGGAAAAAACACATCGGAGAGAATCCTTTTTCCTCCCTTCTAGCTATTTTATTTCACATATATACATTTAAAAATACAATAAGATTATCCTAGATATTAATTGGATGCATTCTTCCTTACTTATACTACTCTATACTGCACCTTTGTTTATCATGTTACTATGGTTTATAACATGCTTTATCTTTTTGTATACAAATATGAGCATTCACATGGTATCTTGAGGTGAATGCATGTCACTTACAGGTTGTTCTACGATGTATGATGCTTGGCCCTGTCCATTAACAATCACAGTGAGACTCCTAGAGGAATATACCTTTTCTCAATAACTATTCGGTTCTATCGTTACAATATTGCACATTTTTAATTCATATATTCATATATTACATTCTCACATACTATTTATCTTTAATAGCATGCTAATGGGTGCTTCATGGGTATAATTTACCTTGCAAGACTCCTTACAATAATGTTTGTTTGATTTATTTGTATCTTGTTTACTATTATTTGCGGGATAAGCCCTATGATTGTTTGCTATTTTTTTTGCACAATTCTTGATGAATATGATTATATTCTAACTTCCAAAGTAGTGTACCATGTATAAAATAAGCTACTTGTTGATTATTCAATTGTTATTTTCCTATATGCCTTTACTAGTTTTTATTTCAGTGTGTATTACTTTCTTGTCACTAACACTTGCATACTAGATTTTTTTCCGTGTTTTACGTATGACGTGTTAACTACTATGCGTAATCCATTTACCTTATAGGATTCCCAAATCATATGTGCATATAAATTTTATCCTTCCTTGTTTGGGATCTGTTTTCACCATCAAAATTCCCCTCTTTTTGAGGTCAAGCTTTAAAATTTTTGTCAATTGTTTCACCATTTTCTTTACCTTTTCGAAATGACGAAATAGATAATTCTAAATTCTAATGAGGAATACATGTTTAATGCTGGTTAGTTGATGGTTGTTGCGTGCATTTTGACTTCTTGATCCACATCTGAATGTGAGAGCTTCCTTTTGGCTAGGATGAACTACCTGTAATAGAAAACAAGACCACCAAAAGATAGTTAAATAATATATGACAGTGGACTGCTTAGCGTATGCTAGTTTTGGGAAGTGTGATACTTCCTAGACGACTATCAATCCACTGTTTAAAACAAGTTAATGTAAGAAATAAACAAATTCCTACTATAGTTGATATGATTTAGGTATCTCATTCAAATACAATAAGCAGATCCAATCACAACAAGCTAGGCTATAGTTGGATCTGAGAGGTGAGGGGTCTGTTAATGTTTTGGGACTGGTCAGGGTCAGATTATGGATTATTTAGGTCAACTGTGTTGGTACCCAAATTGATTATTCCTCAGAAGCTTAGTAACATCAAAGGTTTGGCAGCAGGCTTTGAGACAAGCAAAGCATGTAGTGTGTCATTTTGTAGCCGGGGATGAAATGCAGCTTGCTCTTTGTCACTTAGATGTGGAGAAATGGGCAGCACCGTCAAGAGGATTTGACCTATCCCCACTACTTTATGGTTGTGCCTTTCAACCAGGGTGAGAGGACCCTTTTTGTAGCCTGCTATTTGTGGAGGAGATGAAGATATCCTTACTCGTGATATTATTAAAATGACCTTGAAGAAAATATGATCATTGCAACAAAACCTAACTCTCATGAGTTGTCACTCTAGATAATGGAGATATTTTCTAAGCAAGGTTCATGTCACTAAAGATAATGAAAAATTGATTGTTTCTACATTTTTGGTAGTAAAGATTATGCATTTGTATACACACATGAAAAACATGGGTAGTATGGGTATGATTGGTTGTTTTTAAATTAAATTTTGGTGGGAGGCAAAGTAGGATAAAGTTGATTATACCAGAACCTTGAGAAATTTTACAAAAATGGAGAGCTTTGAAACAATAGAATGCTTTGGGATAGCTAGGATGTTCCTTTAACCAGAATATGTGCTTCAATGGAAGCCCAGATAGGCACTTTCACACAAACTTCAAGGATCCAAAATGAAGGCTTAAATTAGAAAACTTAACTAAACATTATCAACCTCTGTTTCATCATGCCTAAGATACCCTCAAAGGCTAACAAACAATCTTATAGTCATGTTTGGAGTCATAATGATTTTAAATTTTTTTATTTCATTATCAAATGAAAGCTCTTCTAATAAATGAAATTACAAATGCCACCAAACTATCACAAGGATAAGATCTTGTGTGATTCACAAAGATTTCAATGTAAGATTGCAACGGGAACAAGAAAAATACTTGTGGACATTCAAGAATGAAGCAAAGAAATTTTCTACACAATTTTTTCCCAAAAATAATGCAGGTTGACCAAATCTTCCCTAAGCACCTCGCAACCACCTTGACACAATCAAATTTAACACAAAGGAGATAAACAGGTTTCTTCAGATGATTTCTCAGAAGGATGGGCTCTATCAATCTTTTCTCTTAGAAAATCAGTTCTGACTTCTAACATTCCAACCTTTCAACCTTCCAACCATTTGCACAAAAAATTCATGCAATTTATAAAATTTTACAACAGAGTTTTCAACCCCAAAATCCAAACATTGAGTGTACTAGTGCTTGCCATGATCCCGATCACGATTCCCAGAATCAGATCTGTAAAAAGTTGTTAGGTGCTCAGGGGGTGGATTTCTTTGAACATCTCCCGCATTCAATTCCTTCTTCTGGTAGACCACTCTTCCCTCTACTCTCCAACCACTTCCACCCCTAATCTGTCAAATCTTGTTCTTTGCATGCTTGGGAAGGAGAAACGGAAAACTAGATTGAGCCCAGAGGTCATACATCATCTTAATGGAAAAATATGTCCCCATATATTCCTCACCAAAATTAGATATAAAATCAACTCCCCTTCCATGTTTGGCGTGCAATAAATATTAGAAAATCATGAAGACTCACATCTCCAGGATCTCTGGAGTGAAAATGGTGGAAAAATTAGATAGAGATGCACAGCTGCCATTGATTTCTATTTTGAATTGGACCATCCACGTGGGAGATCCATTTTAAAGTGGGCCAGTGAGTTCCCTTTTTCCTTTTACAACATTTTGGGAAAATGTAAAATTTTCATATTTTGCTTCTACACCCCCACCCTTGAAAGATGGGCTTGAAATGTGTCATAAGGTGGGTCTTAAAGGAACCGCGGCCAAATTCTCCTATTTTACCTCTTTTTGGGAAAAGGGAAAATTTTTCCAAGTTTTCCCCACAGCTCCGCACTTGAAAAATGGGCCTGATACATGTCCTAATGTGGGTACCAGCGGAACCATGCTTCCTTTTACACTTTTAACTCCTTTTCCCACAAAAGGAAATTTTTTCAATTTTCCTCCGAAGGTCCATACCTCCACCATTGACTGGAGCAAGTTTTGACCTTTCTCTATCGGGCTCACGGGTCATTTTGATGATTTTAGTCTTTTGAATATCAAGGGGAAAAAAATCCAAGTTGCCCCCGATGGCCCGCCTCCCCGCCTCTTAACATTTTCAAAGCCAACCTTGACCTCCTTCTTTTCAGGCTTGCTGGCCATTTTGAGATTTTAATCCTTTTGATAATAAGAGGAAAAAAATCCAAGTTACCTTTGATGGTCCGCTTCCCTGCCCCTTTGAATTTTCAAACTGCCACGTGTCATAATGGCGCATCTTGAGATGGTGCCCAAAAGTTGAGATCTTGAATGAGCGCGGGCTTGCCACGTGTCGTTATGGTGTAACTTAAAAAACCTTAAGGCTTCAAAATAATTTGGTGGGGTCATGCTTCCATTTTAGAATTTTACTCCATTTTTCCAAAAGGAAAAAATATCCAACTTGCCTTCGAAGGCTCTGCATCTCCGCCTTTAACTTTGCCACGTGTCCTCATGCGGGGTCAAAGTAAGACATTTTCCCTGCCGCTTAAATTTTGCTTTAACCAAAGCCTAGTGGGGCCGTGGGGCGGGTTCAAACTTTTTTCCAAAGTAGCCAAAAAGAATAAGTTCAAAAACAAACCCACCATGCCTGATCCAATTAGAAGAAGCCACGTAAGTACCAAAAGAACCAATCAGAATTGAACGGAGCTACAGGACCAAATTTGCCTTTTTGCCAAAAAAGCAAAAAGTAATAAGTTAAAGCATTTGCTCTGCTATCCCCTGACCAACCAAAAGAAGCCACGTGACCGTTGAATGCTGAGGAATAATTTTGACAGGAAAAAGATGCCCGCCAGACTGTCAAAAACACAGAAATTCACCATTCATGCCCAGAACCTTGATTTTTTCGCTAAGGATGAAGATTTTTTGAAACAAAATGAAGTGAATCATGGTTCTGAGCATCTTTCAACCATGGATCTGGATTATCAAAGGCATAACAATATAAATTGATCATTCTCAAGCTTCCATGGTCGGGGAAAAATAGAAAAATGGTAGAGCCCATGGATTTTGAAGAAATTAGGGCAAAATGGTGCGAGATCAAGACGAGCACCAACATCGGCTCTGACTTGGGGATGGGAACTCCCTGTGAGTGCCACAAGAACAAAGGTAGAACAAGTGCCAAAAATATCCATTGGGTAAAAGAGGATGGGCATCTTGCAAAGAACACAAAACCAGAACCATCCCCCAAAAATGAACCAAGAAACCAACAAAAATAGGCCACTAAGGGGCCAGAACGAACAAAAACACGAGAGATAGAAAACAAACCAACAAACTATACACTGTACAAATAATGTGCACCTTGATTCTGGGGAATCAATCCAAGAAATGTTTCAAATACCTACCATTAACAGGAAATTTGAGAAATTCCCCATCCATGTCCTTCAGGAAGAAGGTATGTTCACCGATTCTAATATCAATGGAGTAAGGGCCCATCCATAATGCGTCAAATTTTCCATGCTTGCCCTTATCTTCATGTCTGATATCCCATAACATCACAATATCTCCAACATTGAAAGATCTTGGGGTGACATTCTTGTCGAACAACTTCTTCTACTTTTCCCTGAACTTTACATGCCTTTGGTGGGATGCCCTCCTTTCTTCATCAAGTTCAACAATCTAGTTAATGTGGGCATCATATGGACTTACTTCTTGATCTTATAGTTGTTGAATGAACTGATATGAGGATAATTGCATATGTAGGGGTAAGCAGGGCCTGAGTCCCATAAACCAACTCAAATGGACTCTTTCTAGTGGCTCTTTTAACAGTAATTTGGTCATCCCAGACAACAAACTTCAACTGCACACCCCATTTTCTCTTGTTCAGCTCCAAGGTTCTTCTGATAATCTTTAGCAAATTTTTATTACTGGACTCAGCTTGTCCATTTCCTTGGGGATTGTAATTAGAAGCATATGTCAAGTTGATCCCGTATTCTTTGCACATTGACACCAAGGGTTTAGCTCTAAAAATCATGGCATTGTCAGCAACAATTTTGACTGGCACCCCAAACTTATAGATGATATGGTTCAACAGAAAATCCATGACAATTTGGTGTGTTGCTCTTTTGGTGGGGATTTCCTCCACCCACTTGGTGAAGTAATCAGTGGCTACAAGAATCCACTTATGGCCAGCACTTGAAGGGTCTGAAATCTCACCAATGAAATCCATTCCCCATTACTTGAATGGGGCTTCAATTGATACATGCTGCAAAGGTAGGGAGCCTGAAGCTTTTAGTCTTCCAGAGAAGTGCTGACAACTCTCACATCTTCTAACCAAAAGAGTTGTATCCTTGAAGAGAGTTGGCCACCAATAACCAGCCCTCAAGATCTTGTGTGTTGTGACTCTTCCAGCAAAATGCCCCCCACAAACTCCTCCATGAAGATCAACAATTATCTTGGGGGATTCATCTTCAGTAATGCACCTTAAGAGAACTCCCTCAGGGTTCTTCCAAGCTAACCCATAATCAGTAATGACATATTTCTGGGAAGCCAACTTAAGGGCTCTTTTCTGGTTCTTACTCAAATGCTCAGGGTAGTATAGATGTCTGAGATAAAAAATTACATCTTTGTACCACTCAGAACTCATCAATTTTTCAAAAACATCTACCCTTCCTTCTTCTACCTCATTCACCTCAATAGTTTGGAAGTTTCTCTCAGCCATAAGATTAGCCAAGCCCAAACCTCTCACCAACTTCATGGTTTGGATATCCATGTCATATTCTTGCAACTTGTTCACCCATCTGCATCTTTTGCTTGAGACCTCCATCTCTGATAAGATGTCTTTGACCATGGTGTGGGGAACATAAGCAACAATTTTAGAGCTCAAAATGTAAGGCCTGAAAACCTTTGTTGCTTTTACCAAGGAAAATGCTTGTTTCTCCATAATAGTGTATTTCAGCTCGCCCCCTACAATTCCTTACTAAAAAAGGCAATTGGCCTCTTAGCCCCTTCATCATCTTTCTGCAACAAGACATATGCAATATTGTTCTCTGAAGCAAAAGAAAATAGTTGGAAAGGCTTCTTATAATCTGGAGCTGCTAAAACAGGGGCATGCTTTAATGTCTCCTTGATCCCATTGAAATCTTGAATGGCATCTGATGGTCTGGTCCTTCTTTAGCATGCCAGTGATTGGAATGGTCAACTCAACAAAGTTTGATATGAATCTCCTGATAAAATTTATTTTCCCAAAGAAGGACTGAATCCCCTTCTTGGTTCTTGGAATTGGGACCTTGCTGATGGCCTCTACTCTTTCTAGATCAATCATTACCCCTTCTTGTGACACAATGTGACCAAGAAATTTTTCCTTCTGTACTCCGAAATGGCACTTCTTTGGATTGAGTGAAATGCCATATTCTCTACATCTTATCAGCATTTTCTCCAAGTGCTGCAAATGATCACTTCTCTTCCTGGAGAACACAGTTACATCATCTTGGTAGACAACAATAAAGTCATTGATGTAACCAGCAAAAGCAACATCCATTTCTCTTTGAAAATTTGCTCCAACATTCATCAGTCCAAAGGGCATCCTGACATATACATAAGTCCCCCAAGTAGTGGTAAAGGCTATGTTTAATTCTTTCTGATTCCTTCACCACAACTTGGTTATAGCCAGAGAAACCATCCAGGGTAGAAAGTAGCTCAGAACCAGTCACTAACTTGCAACATGTTTTCCATGTTTGGTAAAGGATAATTATCCTTCATTGATGCTCTGTTCAAATTTCTAAAGTCCACACATAGCCTGATGTCACCATTCTTCTTTCTGACTGGTACTAGGTTTGCAACCCAAGAAGAATACCTTGTGGGCTGAATAATTCCTCCATCCCTCAGTTTCTTCAGTTCCTCTTGCATTTTAAGAGATAGGAGTGGATTGATTGGCCTCTGTTTCTGCCTGAATGGTTTTGCATTAGATTCCAAGGGAATCTCATGTTGAAACAAATCCTCTCTGTATGCCTTTAGTTCAGAATAAGTCCAAGCCATGCAATCTTGATATTTTTTAGCAATTGGACATAAGACTATTTTTCCTCCTTGCTGAGATTGCTTCCCAACCAGATCTTCCTTGGTTTCTCCATTGTGCCAAGGTCATGCTCCTCAATATCCCTTGAGGCTGCTATGCATCTGTTTATAATGTGATCAACATTATCAAAGTTGGATTCAAGAGCAACCAACCCTCTAGGAATGGTATTAGTCTTTAGTTGGATGATGCCTTTGCCAAACAAGGTTTCTTTACCCTCTGCTATGCACACCATTGGCTCCCAATCAATATTTTGATCAGAAAACTCCCCTTTGTTCTGTAGAAATATTCTAACCTGAGCATCATCATCAAAAACTTTCCAATGTTTAATGTTGTCAGGGACAGATGGCCTAGTTAACACCTCAACATCATATTCACAATATGGGGACAATGTACAATTATCAAACCGAGATCCCAATACTGCAAGTTTTTCTACCAAATCATTGAACCTCCTATCATGATGCACAATATTGAATGAATCAAACATCTCAATGAGATCCCAAGCTGCATGCTTGTATTGTTTCATTCACTGATTTTTTGTGGCATAAAGTTTTCTGACTTGCTTTACAATTAATTCTGAATCTCCCTTTGACAATGATGTCTTTAACACCATATTTCCAAGCAATCCTTAGACCTAACAATAGTGCCTCATACTCAACAATGTTATTAGTGCACTCAAAGTTGAGTTTGAAGGAAAAGACAAACTCTTCCTGACCTAGAGAGATCAGAACAACACCAACACCATTTCCAACTTGGAGCAAGATCCATCAAACAATAAAGTCCAAGGAGAGTCTGCCTGTTCAAGACATTTGCATTCTTCAATCTTGTGCTCTTTTCCATCAGCAAATCCTACAAAGTTATCAGCATCAACACTTGTGTACAATACTTCATAAGATGCATTGTTGGGATCTTCAATAAGGTGCAACATCTTCTTTTCCCCATACAACTTGACAAGGCTACCCTCAATTGGGATGGTGGCATAGGACATATCCATTTGAACACTCCCACCAACACTTGCAGCCCATTTTCTAGACAACAACATACCCCACTTGGCTGGGCAGTCAACAATAACTACATCAAGCTTCAAATTCCTGCCCGGATAGGCTGCAAGTTGTACCACCAGACCTTTCACACATCCCACCACTGGCACCTCTCTATAATCCATGGTAGTGCACTTCCCATATGCTGTTGTTACCTTGATGTTCAGTTTATTCATAACTTCCAGAGGCATAACATTGCATGATGCCCCCGAATCAAACATATAGTTGTGTAGCAGTCTATCCTTAATGATCAGAGTGGTGAAGAATGGATCCACATTTAGCTGAGAATCTACCAAGGATGTCCCCAAATAAACCTCAGGTGGTTCATCTAGCTCTTCTGATGCTGGTGGTGCTTCTAGTTCTTCAATGATTGGAGGAGTCTCCACAATATTTACATTTCTGCCTGGGGCACTCTTCTCTTCTTTCAATCCAAAATACTCCAATGCCCTCTTCTTGTGCTCAGGAATCCTAAGCAACTCAACAATTGGAACTGAGATCTTGATCTGACTCAAGACTTGGGCAATATCATAAGGGACAAACTTTGGCAAGGTAACATTGGAAGGAAGGTTGACACACTCATTAGATGGCACAGGATTTTTGACAGCTTGGGCATGAGGAGGGGTATAAGTTTTGTTTGGGACAACAAGGCCCTTGGAAGATGCATCTTTCTTAGGAGCCTCTTTAGGAATATTTGAAAGCAATGGAGTTTTTGGCTTGGCCTGAGGCCCTGTCCCTTTGACAACCCTACTTCTTGTGTTATATTCCTTTTCTTGGGCAACAACAACATTCATCAACAACTGCCTGTCCTCCTCAGATGGGATTCCTCCATCATACTTCTTTATCATTAAAGCTCTTAAATATTCAAAGTCATTATTGGGAAATTCAAAAGCTTGTACAGTATCTACTTCTAAAGTATGAGAGGGAGGAAGAATAGGTACCCAGGTGAATGCAATCCCAAAAATCAGCAGCAGTTCTAGCACTTATTACCTCAGTTGAAGTTGCCCCTTGCTGTGAGCTTACAGAGCACTCCATCATGCATGCATCATCATCATTATCATCATCAGCTTATTCTTCTTCTTGCTGATCTTCCTCACATGGAGCATGGGGCATGAAACATCTGTCACACCAATCAATGACATCTGTCTCCTCCACAACAGTAACTTTGGCAGCCAAAGGATCAGGTACCATTCTGTTTTCCCTGGCCTGGGCCTATTTATTTCCAAATCCAACAGGTCCCTTGCCTCTGTCATCAGATCTCTGATCATTTCTATGATGATTTGTAAACCTGTCTTGGCCTTGTTGCTTGTGCTGACCTTGTGAACTCTTCCCAATCCCTTTTTCTGCCTGGGCTAATTTGTATGATATTTCTTTGACAGCCCCTGCCAAAGTTTTCACAACTTCCTCCAAATCAGCAACCTTACTTGTTTGAGGATTTTTCTAGGTTAATTAGTTTTACACCCTCCCTTTTTGGAGGCTTTCCAATTGCCTTGATGTTGTTCTCTATTTGCAGAGCCATGGTGAAGGCCTGCCTCAAATTAGTAGGGTTTTTGTCCCTCAAGTAGTAAGAAATTTTTTATCAAATGCATCTGAATATTTGATCAAACATGATTCATCACATGGCCTTAAGCTAACAGGAAATCTCCTCAAGGTCTTGTTAAACCTTGTGTTGAAATCATGTACTGACTCATTAGGATTCTTCTTGATGTTTTCAAATTCTGATAGAAGAAACCTAGGGTCAGTTCTATCACCATACTGCAATCTAAATGCATTGTTCATCTCTTTCCAAGAATCAATGGAATTATCTGGAAAAGCTTTATACCAGTCCCTTGCATCTTCTTCCAAAGTATGGATAAAAAATTTGATATATACATCTTCATGTTCAATCTCAAAGTCTTCCATCATATTGATAAAAAGCTTTAGATGTTGATCACCAGTTATAGCATTGTTTCCTTGGAACTTTGGTAATCTATTTCTTACATCCTGGGGAACTGCATTTGGATAACCAGCCATCCCTACAAAATTTATAGGACCAAAGGTGTTTACAACAAATGGAGGTCTGGGTGGGGGAGGGCCATGTTGTTTTGAGGAGGTGACCCTGGAGGGGAGACAAATTGATAAGGGGTAGAGGGTCTTTGAAACACAAGAGTATAACTTTCAAAATGGATATCCCCTAAAGGCCTTGTTTCTTGGAAAACCCTATCAACTTCTGAAAAGATAGGGGCAGAATGAGAAGAAAACTTTTCAAAATCAAATGAAGGCCCCTCTCTAGTTGGAGAATTCAATTCCACAAAGAGGCTACCTGATTCAGAAGCACTTGAATGGCAGTCTTCAATGATAGGCCGATCACTTTCATCAATGGAGATCCCTTTTCTTGTCTGCTGATCTCCAACAACTCTCCAGGATTTTATTCCTTTTGAATTTGTTTTTCCTAGCTCTGGAAATAATGTCCTAGTAGGATCCCTAGCAAAGAAAGATCTTCTTCCTTCCAGCTTTGCAAAGATTAGTAACAAATCTCACTTGACAGAGGTTAAGACACTGGTACTCATCAAGAATCAGATCAACAGGGAGTCGCCACTAAGGATTTCCACCTTAGTTGTGTAAATGCACTAAAATATGATCTGTCAAATGTCTGTCAATACTAGAAACTAGAAATGGGATGATCTGACTTTTCTTTACCCAGATTTATCAATGAAAGCTAGTGCACTAAGTGTGGAAACTGAAAGAATTGCATACAACACTTGCAACTTTGAATACTTCTTATAGGCCTAAACACAAGATGATGTTTGAAAAATATATTAGTACTTAGAGCATATAAGAAGTGTTTACCAGGGTCTGAATATGAACTGTAATCACTATGTCCCTGGCAATGGCGCCAATAAGGTGTTGGTACCCAAATTGATTCTCCCTTAGAAGCTGAGCAACATCACAGGTTTGGCAGGAAGCTTAGAGACAAGCAGAGCATGTAGTGTGTCATTTTGTAGCCGGGGATGAAATGTAGCTTGCTCTTTGTCACTCAGATGTGGAGAAATGGGTAGCACCCTCAAGAGGATTTGACCTATCCTCACTACTTTATGGTTGTGCCTTTCAACCAGGGTGAGAGGACCCTTTTTGTAGCCTGTTGTTTGTGGAGGAGATGGAGATATCCTTCCTTGTGAAATTATTAAGAAGGACCTTGAAGAAAATATGATCAATGCAACAAAACCTAACTCTCACGAGTTGTCACTCTAGATAATGGAGATATTTTCTAAGCAAGGTTCAGGCCACTAAAGACAATGAAAACCTGATTGTTTCTACATGTTTTGGTAGTAAAGATTATGCATTTGTATACACACATGACAAACAGGGTAGTATGGGTATGATTGGTTGTTTTTAAATGAATTTTTGGTGGGAGGTGAAGCAGGATAAAGTTGATTATACCAGATTCTTGAGAAATTTTACAAAAATGGAGAGCTTTGAAACAATAGAATGCTTTGGGATAGCTAGGATGTTCCTTTAACCAGAATATGTGCTTCAATGGAGGCCCAGATCAGCACTTTCACACAAACTTCAAGGATCCAAAATGAAGGCTCAAATTGGAAAACTTAACTAAACATTATCAACCTCTGTTTCATCATGCCTAAGATACCCTCAAAGGCTAACAAACAATCTTATAGTCATGCTAGGAGTCATAGTGATTTTAAATTTGTTTATTTCATTATCAAATGAAATATCTTCTGATAAATGAAATTGCAAATGCCACCAAACTATCACAAGGATAAGATCTTGTGTGATTCACAAAGATTTCAATGTAAGATTGCAACAGGAACAAGAAAACTACTTGCAGACATTCAGGAATGAAGCAAACACAAATTTTGCCCAAAAATAACATAGATTAACTCAAATTTGATTAAATTTATCAGCAGGGGAAAGTTTCTAGAACAATCTCAGAGCTTGTCAATGGCTGTACACTCGCAACCACCTTGACATGATCAAATTTAACACAAAGGAGATAAACAAGTTTCTTTAGATGATTTCTCAGAAGGACAGGTTCTATCAAGCTTTTCTCTTAGAAAAATCAGTCCTGACTTCTAACACTCCAACATTTCAACCTCCAACCATTTACACAAAAAATTCATGCAATTTATAACATTTTACAACAG
Source organism: Taxus chinensis (assembly GCA_019776745.2). Classification (NCBI taxonomy): domain Eukaryota; kingdom Viridiplantae; phylum Streptophyta; class Pinopsida; order Cupressales; family Taxaceae; genus Taxus; species Taxus chinensis. The sequence continues at coordinate 713,312,159 of CM034146.1, read as the reverse complement.
AGTTTTCCCCCCAAAAATCCAAACATTGAATGCACCAGTGCTCGCCATGATCCCTGATCACGATTCCCAGAATCAGATCTGTAAAAAGTTGTTAGGTGCTCAGGGGGTGGATCTCTTTGAACATCTCCCGCATTCAATTCCTTCTTCTGGTAGATCACTCTTCCCTCTACTCGCCAACCACTTCCACCCCTAATCTGTCAAATCTGGTTCTTTGCATGCTCAGGAAGGAAAAACGGAAGATCAGATCAAGCCCAGAGGTCAGATCTCATCTTAATGGCAAAAGACATCCCCAGATCTTCCTCACCAAACTTAGATATCAAATTAACTCCCCTTCCATGTTTGGTGTGCAAGAAATATCGAGAAATCATGAAGACTCGCATCTCCAGGAGCTCTGGAATGAAAATGGCAGAAAAATCAGATACAGATGCACAACTGCCATTGATTTCTATTTTGAATTTGGACCATCCACGTGGGAGATCCATTTTAAAATGGGCCTGCGGGTTCCCTTTTTCCTTTTACAACTTTTGGAAAAATGTAAAATTTTCACATTTTTCTCCGCACCTCTGCCCTTGAGAAATGAGCCTGACACATGTGTCCTAAGGTGGGTCCCAAAGGAACCACGGCCAAATTCTGCTATTTCACCTCTTTTTGGAAAAGGGAAAATTTTCCAAGTTTTCCCCATAGCTCCACCCTTGAAAAATGGGCCTGACACGTGTCCCAATGTGGGTCCCAGTGGAACCACACTTCCTTTTACACTTTTAACTCCTTTTCCCACAAAAGGAAAATTTTCCAATTTTCCTCCAAAGGTCCGCACCTCCGCCATTGACTGGAGCAAGTTTTGACTTTTCTCTATCGGGCCCAGTGGGTCATTTTGATGATTTTAATCTTTTGAATATCAAGGGGCAAAAAATCCAAGTTGCCCCCGATGGCCCACCTCCTGCCCCTCTTGACATTTTCAAACTAACCTTGACCTCCTTCTTGTCAGGCTTGCGGGCCATTTTGAGATTTTAATCCTCCCCAAAAGTTTGAATGACAAGGGCAAAAAAAACCTCTTGAAGTTGCCTCCATTTTAGAATGCTCCATTTTTCCAAAAGATGGTCACCACGTGTCCCTATAGAACTTTTAAAAATTGCCATACCCGGGAATGGATTATTTACTAATGCATTTTAGAGATGGAAACACAAAAACAAACATAACCAAGAATACCAAGGAAGAAGGAATTGAAAAATTGGTAGAAACCTCAATGTGTCGCTATGGCGCAACTTCAAGAGCCCTTATAAGGCTTCAAAATTATTTGGCAGGGGGTCACGCTTATCCATTTTAGGAATTTTACTCCATTTTGTCCAAAAGGGAAAAACATCCAACTTGCCTCCGAAGGCCCGCATCTCCACTTTAACTTTGCCACTTGTCCTTTTGCAGGGTCAAAGTAAGACTTTTTCCTTGCCACTTAAATTTTGCTTTAATCAAAGCCTGGCGGGGCCGCGGGGTGGGTTCAAACTTTTTTCCAAAGTATCCAAAAAGAAAAGTTCAAAAAACAAACCCGCCGCACCCCATCCAATTAGAAGAAGCCACGTAAGTACCAAAAGAACGAATTAGAATTGAGCAGAGCTATGGGACCAAATTTTCCTTTTTGCCAAAAAATCAAAAAGTGATAAGTTAAAGCATTTTCCTGCCATCCCCTGACCAACCAAAAGAAGCCACATGACCACTGAATGCTGAGGAATAATTTTGACAGGAAAAAGACGCCCGCCAGACCGTCAAAAACACAAAAATTCACCATTCATGCCCATAACCTGATTTTTTTGCTAAGGATGAAGATTTTTTTGAAACAAAACAAAGTGAATCATGGTTCCGAGCATCTTTCAACCATGGATTTGGATTCTCAAAGGAATACAAATATAAATTGATCATTCTCAAGCTTCCATGGTTGGGGAAAAATAGAAAAAATTGGTAGAGCCCACAGATTTTGAAGAAATTAGGGCAAAATGGTCGGGGTGAAAGAAACTCAAAATAGATTAAATGGTAGGGGTGATTTGAGGTCAACTAAAGTTTGGGTGAGTGAATGGGGGATCTGTGGAGATCTTAGGTATGCTTAGAAGTATACAACATGTGAGAATAGGTGATTTGATGATGTGGGTGAAGGGATATTTGGGTTTACAAGCAAGTGGGTGATGAAGCAATAAGTATGCAAAGAATAGATTAATAATAGGAGTAATAAAGATTACTAACTGAAATAAACTATACTGATTAGGGCTATACTCACTGTGTTAAGGATCTAATGGCTGAGTGGTGGAGGTGGTTGATCAGAGAATAAGTGTATGGTCCTATAGTGGTGCTTTCTTGGAGTGCTCCCGTGAATACAATGACTCTCTGATTTATGTTGGTGATGACTATGAATGTTTGGATTCATAAAAGGATGCTTGTCTCACTTGCATGCAGCTCTGGTCCCCTTTCTTTTTCTCTCAAAAATGTGCCAACCTCTAAATAAGGTTACCAAAGGGAATAAAAGGTAACCAACAACCGTTTTGGGTTGACTAGCATCGATTCAGGGGTGACCGCTGTTTGTTAGGGAAGGATTCCCTAGGTTTACTAAAAATGGGAGACCATGGCAATGATTTGCACCCAATCTCTCTATTCATCTGGGCAAGAGTGGGAGTTACCTTTTCTTATGTGGGAATGTTGTTAGAGGGGATGTAGGCTTTGAATTTTAGGGTTTAGTTATGTCTTAGTTAGTTATGACAACATACTAAGAATAGACTTAGGGTGAGGTGGCTAGGTGAGGTGGTGGTGTGAGAATTATCTTAATTAGGATAATTAAATAATAAATATTGCGAGGAAATGGATTAATTTAACTAAATTAATTAAATTATTATTAGTGTGGGGTGTAAGGGGGCATGTTTAGGTGCATGTGTTCAAGTTGATTATTTAACGAAGGGTCAAGGAGCGTGTGACCTAATTTTGGTGTCTACATTTTGCCCCTTTTGTTGCGTAGCTTGTATTGGTAAGTGACGCTGATAAAAATAAGATGTGGTTGTCCCATGTGTGGGTGAAGGTGAACCCCCTCAAACCAGGAACTAATGAGGCAGAAGGCAGAATTGGTGAGTTGTTTGATAAAAGGTGAATGTGATGAAGAGGAAGGTGGACAACGGGGGTAAAGGGTTAAACTTCCAATCGGGTAATCCAGGTAATGGGTCAGGGTCAAAGGTAGTAATGGTCAAACACACACACACACATATAAACTGCAGCATGGTACTGGATTGAAGAGCATGCAAAATCTAAATTGTCTAAGGTCGATAGGTTTATCCAAACAAGGTTGAGGTGATTCCAGTATCCAAGGTATACGATATCATGCGGAAGCACTTCATAGGTTAGGTGCAGGAACGTTTAGGTATGTTTCAGTACACCAAAGGTTAGGTTAGGATAAATGGTCACGAAAAGAGGCAAGGCAAGGTCATCAGGTCAAAAAACTTGGGTAATAGTGTCGCAAGGTATAACAAGCACATGAGTTCACAGGGCACTAGTAATGTTCCAGGTCTAAGTAGCTAGGTCACGACACGGGTAGGGCTGAGGTATGGGTAAAATAACAAGTCCCAAAATGTAATTAAGGACAAGTATAAGTAAGGTAGGCATGATGGTTGGTTTGCAATAAGGGTGGGTAAGGTCAAATGGTGGTTGGGTTGGTTGAGTGGGGCCAACAATGGGGAATGGGCACAAATATGACAGGTAACCGATTCCTGTCATAAATAACTAGGGACAGTCGAGGTAAGCCGATCACGGTTTATGGGGGCAGATGACTGATGCCGGTCTTGGTATAACTGACCATGGTGAGCTAGGGCATATGATCTATGTCAGTTTAGGTATAACCAATGTCAGTTAGGTCGACGTGGGTATATAAAAAGAAAAATACGTATAATACGAATTCATTTGTATGTTTTGGCTTTTGTGAAAATGATAGAGCACCGAATGAGTTGTGCTTTGTTGGGAGAAAAAGAAGGATGATATCTTGCTGAGGTGGAGGGATCCAGTTGGTTAGAGGAGCCAGGTGGATGGGTCCATGAGCACAGGTAGATCGATTGTGATTGGGTGGAGAGCAGTAGGATTGGGTTTGGTGAGTGGACATGGCAAAGGCAGGGGAGGGATTAGGTGGACCACTAGTGCAGTGGCCCGATATGCCACCACAAAGATGAAAATGTGATGAGGTAAGATTCAATCTCTTGTATTGATTTTGGAGGTAGATTGGGTAGATAGGGTAGGGAGGGAAAATAGGTTTTTTTGGGGCGAAAAGGGATTTTGAATTGGGGAAGGAAAATTGGGTAGAATAGGAATGGGTAGAGGTGTGGTTAGGTGTATGAGGGGTGGGGAGAGAGATGAGGGTAGAGGTAGGTAGGAATGGGGAGAAGAAGGTAGTGTTTTTAGGAAAAAGGGGGTTTGGGTGTTGCAGATTTTTGTGTGACAGTGATCGGCATTGATCAAGGGGTGGGGCAACATCGGTGGTGTCGAACAGGTATCGGTCACAGATAAGGTGACCGATGCCCGTGTGGGATAGACCGTGGTCGGTTATAAGTAACCGGTACTAGTCAACATGTGGGGAAAAAGGGGGCCAGTATAGCTTTGTGATGGTTGGGTGAGATAGATAGTGGGAAAGGAAGATGTTGTTGTTGAAACAAATCATGGGAAAGAGGTTGAAAGAGGTATGGTATGATCGATGACAAGTGAGGATTGGGGTGGGTAGATAAAATATGTGATAAGAAGGTAAGTTGTGAGGGACAAAAGAGGGAGGGTAATAAGTGTAGGGGAAGTGTCAAGAGTGATTATGGGTATGATCAAGTTGTATTAATGTGATGTTTTGTTGGATGCAGGTGAGAGACTAGCTGTGGATGTGAGATAGGGTGTTGTCCCTGCTCGTGATAGTTCGAGGAGGTGTGATAGTTGAGGATTGGTGACATTTCCATGGTTGGCCAAATTGGGGTTAGGAACTACCGGCATGTAGTCTGGTAGCCTAGTTTTATGGGTGCCCTCATCGATAGATGGGATTCGGCGACCAACACATTCCATGTACCAACGGGTGAGATCACAGTCACCCTAGAGGATGTATACAGGATCCTGCAGTTACCGATAGTGGGGACACAAGTATATTCGATCTCTTTAGAGGCATCTGCAGATTTAATGTTGACGGTGTTTGGTGGGGGGTTGGTGGAGTTGAGGTCCTGTCATCACCAATTCGACACTATGATAATTCTTCACCGGGAACTCCTCGTGCTATGATTATTTACTAATGCACAACCTTTAGTTTGGTGGATGTAATCTGGAAACAAAACAACAACATAACACAAGAATACCATCGACTATGATAAGACAGAATGATGAAAAATCTGAAATATCAAAGTAAACTATAATATTAACATGAAATTGTTACAATCTCACCCATGAGGTACTTCAAGTGTTATTGACTTCACTTGACTTTCACCAAGACGATGGGAGAAACTTTACAATTACACCTCTTAATGGCTTCTTCAACACACCTTTAAAATGATGGCTTCCTTCGCACACTTCCTACAATATTTCTCACTACTTCTTTCTATGCTAAATGAGGGGGGTGGCATCTCTATTTATAGAACTTCCAGGCTTATCCATCCTATCTCTAAGATAAGATAAGAAATCCACTCTGACGAATCATATTCCATACCTTAACTCTTATCTGTACATGTAAGCTTATCTTTTATGATAAGATAAACCTTATCATTTTACATGGGTTCCACATTTTTAGACTTTTTACAAATAAAATACACAGAATATTTATGACCTCACTCCTTGTCCTTATTACCAATATAATATTTATAATTCCTAATCATGTAGACCCTACTTCTCTAATTACCCAAACTTTGACATTTTAACATTAACGGACCACTTACGACAAATATTTACTTTTTACTAAATTCTTATTGTACTTTGACTGTTACCGTACTCCACATTACTGGCAACACCGTACTGATGGCGCTATTATCTTCTATCAGACACTACTACTAATTATACTTAACAACATCCTATTCCTAATACATACATTAATGAAATATAAATTATGGAGGAAAATTTTAGTGTCGACATCTTCCCCCTTCCTAGCTTCTACTCCATCCTCGGAGTAGACTATTATGGTGCTTGGAAAATATTCAACTTGTCGTGGTTGACCCATTTCGTAATGGGAGTGCCATCCAATTCCTCCAGTTGGTACGTACCATTTTCATGCACAATTGCTATTTTGTAGGGCCCCATCCATTTTGGAAGAAATTTTCTGTCTTCTTTTTTTGTATCTGGAATCATATACTAGGACCAAGTCATTCACATGAAATGGAGACCACCGGATCTTTTGATCAAAGTATTCCTTCTGCTTCATTTTCTTCTTATGGCTTGTATCCTTTGCTATTTCCCTCATTTCCTCTAGAAAATGAAGATGTACCAACCTTTCTTTTACTGAATCGCTTTCATCCATCCTTTCATTTTTCATAACTCTCACAGTGGGAATATCAAACTCAATAGGAAGAACTGGATCAATGCCATAGGCCAACTGAAATCGGGAGTACCCTGTTGCTGACTTTGATGTTTCCCTATATGCCCACAATGCTGCATGAATCATTTTATCCCATTTATGTACCTGCAAGGCTGCATCTTTTGCTAGAATTTGACACAACACAAAATTTGTTCATTCCACCTATCCATTTGTGCTTGGCTTGTATGTTGTTGCCTTCCTGTGCTTAATAGAAAACTTATTGACTAGGGCTTCTACCACCTCATTAATGAAGTGGCTTCCTTGATCTGTTACAATTTCTAATGGACAACCAAATCTGGTGACAATGCGTTCATATATGAACCTTGCCACTTCATCCATGGAAGCTATTTTCAATGGCCTAACTTCAACCCACTTGGTTAAATAATCTGTAGCAACTACAATATACTTATTTTGGCGTGAGGTAGTTGGAAGTGGACCTACAATGTCTATTCCCCACTTTTCAAAGGGACCAAGTGGAAGAATAGGACATAATGGAGCTGATGAAGTCTTACGGTTACCATGTGTTTGACAAATATCACATGTCTTACAATAATTATAACAATCTTTAAAAAGAGTGGGCCAGTGATAACCTGCATCCAAGATCCTTCTTGCTGTAAGTTGTCCATAGAAGTGCCCTCCACATGTACCATTGTGGAATTCTTCTAGCAGTTCCTTCCCTTGATCACGTCCAACTGCCCTCTTGTACTGTCCATTAGGTCCTATTCGAAATAATACTCCATGCAGAATAGAATATGGACGACTGGCTTGAGTGATCTTCCTCTTAGTCTTTGCATTGGCACCATCAGGAAACTTGAATTCATTTAGATAATTCCAAATATCTATGTATTCACTAGGGATTGTGTCAAGGGATAACAATGCTGCATTGGGAAATCATCATCATCACAAGATGATCCTAAACCATCATAGGCTTGAGAGAGTGCATCTGCATTGACATGCTTCTTTCGTGGCCTATCTATAATATCAAATTCAAATTCTTGTAGCAAAATTATCCATCTTGCTATCCTCCCTGATGGGTTAGGCTTATTTACAATATATTTTAGAGCCTGATGATCTGTTACAACTAGAAATTTTTGCCCTGGCAAGTAATTTCTGAACTTCTTTATAGCAAAAATGATAGCCAAAGCCTCTTTTTCAGTTACAGTATAATTTACCTCAGCACTTCTCATTTGCCTTCTCCCAAAGTAAATTCGATGTTCATTCCCATTTTCATCCTTTTGGCTCAAAGTACTTCCTAGTGCTGCATCTGAGGCATCAGTGTACACAATGAATGGATTACTCCAATCTAGATTCTTCAAAACAGGTGAAGACACCAGGGCTTCCTTCAGTTGTCCAAAAGCTTCATGCGTCTTATTTCCTGGTTCATAAGTAACATCCTTCTTCAAGAACTGGGTTAGTGGCTGTGCAATCTTTGAGAAATTCTTGATGAACCTTCTATAGTAACCCACATGGCCTAAAAATGATTTCAACTTACTTCTATTAATAGGAAATGGTAAATCTTTGATTTTTGAAACTTTATCAGGATCAGTACCAATACCATCTCTGGATACAACATGCCCTAACAAAACGCCTTTAGAACATCCAAAGACACACTTTGTAGGGTTTAGTGAGGCTTGTGCTTCATCTAACCTTTGAAATGCTGTCTCCATTTGGTGCAGGTGGTCCAACTTGCTCCCATAGATGCAAAAATCATCCAGAAATACTCTGATGAAGGTCCCAATGTAGGGTTCGAACACCCAATTCATCAAACGCTGGAATGTTGCTAGAGCATTACACAACCCAAAAGGCATAACTCTATAAGCAAACGTTCCCCAAGGAGTGGTGAACGTAGTCTTCAGCTGATCTTTCTCTGCTATACGAACTTAGTTGTAGCCGCTATATCCATCAGCAAAACTATAACACTCCTGGCCAGCTACTTCGTCCAAGATCTGATCTGAAAATGGAAGAGGGTAATGATCCTTCTTTGTTGCCTTATTGAGCTTCCTGTAATCAACACAAATGTGTAGCTTCCCATTCTTTTTTATTGAGATCACAATGGGAGAAACCCATTCTAAATTCTCCACAGTAAATATGAATCCTGCATCAAGCAACTTATCGATTTCTTCTTTTACAGTCTTGGAAAAATTAGGATTCATTCTATATGGCATTTTCTTTATGGGCTTAGCACCATCTACCAGATCAATACAATGTTCTACCCAACTTACTTGACAGAGTTCCTTGTAATCAAAATTGAATAGGTGTATGTACCTTCGAAAGAGTTGGAGGTAGGATTCCTTCTCACTCTCCATCACATCATCGCCAATCTTTATTTGTTGGAGATGATCATCAAATTCTTCTTCAGATAATTTTATGGGGTCATGAGTTGGTGTGACTGGAAGGATGTCCATGACTGAAACATCAACCTCACTTTCTTCATCTTCAGTGTCCACTTCACTGGTACTAGAGTAATTAGAGGATGTCCAATCATCAGTTTCATCACTTGAATCCGCAGGTTCCGCCTTATGATGTTGAGGGATCACGTTTATCTTCACCTTCTCTCTACCACGTCCAAGTGTCGTGAAACCTTCATTCCAGTAGTTTCTTGCATGAACTCTCCTTAGCCATGGTCTTCCCAGCAACATTGGGTACGTAACAGTACCATTTTTCATCACCTGAAAGTCTACCACACATACAACACCCATAACAGATATTGCCACATTTGAAACTACACCTTCTGGTTTAGTTTTTCCTTTATTTAATGACCTTAGAATAAGTGTTGAAGGGTGATCAATCTTTAAACCCAACATATTCATTACAGACTCGGTCATTACACTAACTGCAGCACCTCCATCAACTAATACATCATGAATTGAAATACCATTACATAATACCTCAGCTTGTGGAGCATAGGGATCCGCCTCTGCCTCCAAAACAGGGACCTCAACCTCCTTTCTTCGTCGAACATTGAGTCCACTTCGCAACTCCCGCCTCTTCTCAGAAGACATAGCCAAGAGTTGACCATATGTAAGATTTGTAGGCCTTTTGGATAGATCTTCCAAGATGGAGTATGGTCCTTGCCCCTGTGAAATCAGAAAATCCTGCACACCCAACTTTCTTCTCCTATGTTTCTTATTAGTTTCTTCTTTCATCTTCTTAGGATCATTTCCATCTTGATTATCTTTTTCTTTCTTTCTTTTTGTTACAAACACATCTACTTCATTATTTCTGCTCTTATCTACTACATCAAAAGAATTCACAGGTGCTTTTCCTTTATCGTTATCTCCTTTACCAGATGTAGAAGCTCTATCTGGACAATTATACTTATAATGACCCTTTTTATAACAACCATAACAAACAACTTCAGAAATATTTCTTTTTGGACCTCTATCTCCTCCCTGAGAACTAAATTCTTTTCCTTGAAGAAGATTAATAGTTAACTGACCCATATTTTTGAGCAGATCTTCATACTCAGTAGATGTACTAGGAGAAATATTTGTGCTCACTGGGAGTGGTTGTGGATTCTGGACCAAAGGTGCTGGTGTAGGCTCTACTTTAGCAACAATTTCTTTAGGCTCCTCTTCCATGCTTTCTTCTTGCCTTCTTGCAATCTAATTTACTTGTTTAATGGTAGCTAGGCGGTCATACTTCACTTGTTGTCTGATCTCTGGCTTCATCCCAAGAATGAAGTGCTTACATATGAGATTATCCACGCCATTCATCAACCCATCTGCTAATCCTTCCTTCCGGATCTGGGCATTGAGCTTCCTCCTTAGCTCTAGAACACGAGCATGATAATCCCTTATCTTCTCCTTCTCTCCTTGGGATAGCTTTGTGATCTCGATCATGAGGTCTGCATATCTCTGTTGTTCACCAAATTCTTCAATAAAACTTTCAGTTAATAAATCCCATGAATTTTTCACATTATCACCTAGTGTTTCAAACCACCTAAGTGCTGAACCATCCAAAAAGGTAGGAAAAAATTCAGTCCATTGTTCCCTTCTTATGAGGCCATTACAAATACAAGATCGTTTAAACTCTTAAATGAAAGAAGAAGCATCTTCATTAGATTGAGCTGAAAAAACAGGAATCTTTCCCATTTTCAAAAGTAACCACCGTGAAATACCAACCCACAAGTACAATCAACAAGACTTATGTGCACAAATAATTAGAATCACTATACTAGAAAGTGACTTTACACCTTTCTACAGTAAAATAGAAATTACCATGGTAAACTATGGTAAAACTTTACTTACTGCGGTAAAAACTGACTTTACTGTGGCAAACTTTATTCACAGTAAAAAGTGAAGTTACTACGGTAAATACTATTCACAGTAAAAAGTGACTTTACTACCGTAAATACTATTCCCAACAAAAATGACTTTACCATGGTAACTACTATTCATGGCAAAAATGACTTTACCATGGTAACTACTATGCACAGTAAAAATAAGGTTACCCTCCAATTGATTTTTGACTAAGTGGGAATATCTCTCCAGAAAATCCACCAATGAGGAATGGTCCTGGCAATGGAACCAAAATGTCATCACCAATCTGGCACTATGATAATTCTTCACCGGGAACTGCTCGTGCTATGATTATTTACTAATGCACAGCCTTTAGTTTGGTGGATGTAATCTGGAAACAAAACAACAACATAACACAAGAATACCATCGACTATGATAAGACAGAATGATGACAAATCTAAAATATCAAAGTAAACTATAATATTAACATGAAATTGTTACAATCTCACCCATGAGGTACTTCAAGTGTTATTGACTTCACTTGACTTTCACCAAGACGATGGGAGAAACTTTACAATTACACCTCTTAATGGCTTCTTCAACACACCTTTAAACTGATGGCTTCCTTCGCACACTTCCTACAATATTTCTCACTACTTCTTTCTATGCTAAATGAGGGGGGTGGCCTCTCTATTTATAGAACTTCCAGGCTTATCCATCCTATCTCTAAGATAGGATAAGAAATCCACTCTGACGAATCATATTCCATACCTTAACTCTTATCTGTACATGTAAGCTTATCTTTTATGATAAGATAAACCTTATTATTTTACATGGGTTCCACATTTTTAGACTTTTTACAAATAAAATACACAGAATATTTATGACCTCACTCCTTGTCCTTATTACCAATATAATATTTCTAATTCCTAATCATGTAGACCCTACTTCTCTAATTACCCAAACTTTGACATTTTAACATTACCGGACCACTTATGACAAATATTTACTTTTTACTAAATTCTTATTGTACTTTGACTATTACCATACTCCACATTATTGGCAACACCGTACTGACGGTGCCGTTATCTTTTATCAGACGCTACTACTAATTATACTTAACAACATCCTATTCCTAATACATACATTAATGAAATAGAAATTATGGAGGAAAATTTTAGTGTCGACAGTCCCACATTGCTTGCCTAAGCTACAGAGAGATATACTAGGCCTATCTAGAGGAGACGAGGCTTATTATGTTGTTGATGGAGGTAGTCTGCTACTTTGCACTGCTAGATGTAGATGGTGGGAGATTCCTGTGATCACTGATGGGGGTCTTGCATGATACGGTGATAGACAAGACTTGTTTTGCATGGGTGCCAACATTCCTAGTGCAGTTATACAGGGATTTATGGGTGTATGGGTAGCTTCATAGGTTCAGTTTGTATTGTAATTTCCTATTACATTGTTAGGAATATGAGAAAATTGTGTGTGTGCGCCCAGTTGCTATGCCCTGGGATGATGCATTCAAGCTAGGCTTTGTTTAGGTGGGCTATAGGAGATGGGTGCCAATTATTGGAGAGTGTCGAGGGGGAAGGGTGACACATGATGTCGCCTACTATAGGCGGTTACTGGAGGGGTTGTCTGGTGTAGACATCATTTGGAGGCCCTATGTGGGTTATCCATCACATGGGAAGATGGCGGTAGAGCTAGATGGATTGCAATTTCTCAGGTGGATAGAGAGGCGACGTGCCGGAGAGCATGAGATGATACCTGTAGACCGGGTTAGGTGATAGTTTGGGTTGTCACAGGATATACCTCCACCCTTCCCACAATATAGGAGGGATGATGTGGAGAGGTCGTTGCCTCTACCCCAGCTGATAGTGCCGACAGGGTAGGAGGAGCAGGTGAGAGACTAGTGGATCGATGATTCCAGGGTGACTAACAGATACAGATAGTGGTGGGCTACACACCTACAAGAAGTACCACCGAGGTCGGGGCAGCCAAATTTAGCCACCATCACTGTTCAGAGGGACACCCTACAGGGTCAGGTAGCCATGTTGATTACATAGCTAGGGATGGTGCATGGGCAGTTGATAGGTGCAGAGTCATAGGTGGCCACTTTATAGGCACAGGTGGCCAGTTTACAAGCCCAGATAGCACAGAGATAGGCACTCGCACAGGGTGGTGGTGGTGATGGGATATAGGTGGCCGCCCTAAAGGTGTAGGTTACAGGTTTGCAGGGCCAGTTGGCCACTACACAGGCGCAGGTTGCGAATCTTCAGTCCCAGATACAGGAAGGAGCAGGATAGGGTCCCTCAGGATAGGAACAGGCATAAGGACAAGGTCAAAGGCCAATGGAGCCACCACAGATAGTACCTGTAGCTAGATTGTGGGATGCCCTAGGTGATACCAGGTATTATCATGATATATTGATGGTGACAGGGATATATTTTCTATCCTATGGAGAGTACAGGGAATAACAGGCCTCAAGTGAGAGGACTAGGTCATGGACCCAGAGTGTGGAGAGTATAGGGGGCCAGTGAGCCCCGAGACAGGGTCAGGGTGAGGCTACCAGTTCACGGAGGCTAGCTCCAGGTGTAATACTAGCAGGGACCCATCCACGACCCATGATGGGTGGTGAGATGTTAGCAAGCCACCATATAAGAGTCGAGGAGGAGGAGATAGGGGAGAAAAATATGGAGGATATCCAGCAGGGTGATATTTGATAGCCGTATGTACCTTCTGTGTTGTATAGTCATGTATTTTTGATATATACCGACATACGTGCCGAAGAGAGTGAGGATGTATACAAGAGTTGATTGATTTTGATTTTGGTTATATACCGGCTTGCATGCCAAAGATGGTGAGGATGTACATGAGGGTTTTTGATATTTTTGGATTCATTTGCATTGGTGTACATATGTATGTGTACACAGATGTCATGATTTATAGATGATGATATTTATACCATGGATGGTGTGATTTTTGTGATTTCCATTATTATTTGTGTATGTGATGGAAACTAGGTGAATTAAGTATGATAGAGTCAGGGTCATAGGCATGGATTGAGTCAGGTCACAGGCATGGATTGAGTCAGGTTGTAGGCATGGATTGAGTCAGGTGGACTTAGGTATGATGAAGTTTAGGTTGGTTTAGATATGGTTGAACTGAGGTTGGTTGAGAGTTGTTGAATTGAGGTTGGTTGAGTATTTAATTCATTAATTGGTGCAAGTAATGATGATGTGGGTCACTTTAAGATGTTCTGTAATAAAATGCATGATAATGGTAAAAAAATGGCAAAGGACAAGGTCAAAGGCCAATGGGGCCACCAGAGATAGTACCCGTAGCTAGATTGTGGGATGCCCTAGGCGATACCAAGTATTATCATGATATATTGATGGCGACAGGGATATATTTTCTATCCTATGGAGAGTACAGGGCACAACAGGCCTCAAGTGAGAGGACTAGGTCATGGACCTAGAGTGTGGAGAGTATAGGGGGCCGGTGAGCCCCGAGACAGGGTCAGGGTGAGGCTACCAGTTCACGGAGGCTAGCTCCAGGTGTAATACTAGCAGGGACCCATCCATGACCCATGATGGGTGGTGAGATGTTAGCAAGCCACCATATAAGAGTCGAGGAGGAGGAGATAGGGGAGAAAAATATGGAGGATATCCAGCAGGGTGATATTTGATAGCCGTATGTACCTTCTGTGTTGTATAGTCATGTATTTTTGATATATACCGACATACGTGCCGAAGAGAGTGAGGATGTATACGAGAGTTGATTGATTTTGATTTTGGTTATATACCGGCTTGCATGCCAAAGATGGTGAGGATGTACATGAGGGTTTTTGATATTTTTGGATTCATTTGCATTGGTGTACATATGTATGTGTACACAGATGTCATGATTTATAGATGATGATATTTATACCATGGATGGTGTGATTTTTGTGATTTCCATTATTATTTGTGTATGTGATGGAAACTAGGTGAATTAAGTATGATAGAGTCAGGGTCATAGGCATGGATTGAGTCAGGTCACAGGCATGGATTGAGTCAGGTTGTAGGCATGGATTGAGTCAGGTGGACTTAGGTATGATGAAGTTTAGGTTGGTTTAGATATGGTTGAACTGAGGTTGGTTGAGAGTTGTTGAATTGAGGTTGGTTGAGTATTTAATTCATTAATTGGTGCAAGTAATGATGATGTGGGTCACTTTAAGATGTTCTGTAATAAAATGCATGATAATGGTAAAAAAATGGCAAAGGACAAGGTCAAAGGCCAATGGGGCCACCAGAGATAGTACCCGTAGCTAGATTGTGGGATGCCCTAGGCGATACCAAGTATTATCATGATATATTGATGGCGACAGGGATATATTTTCTATCCTATGGAGAGTACAGGGCACAATAGGCCTCAAGTGAGAGGACTAGGTCATGGACCTAGAGTGTGGAGAGTATAGGGGGCCGGTGAGCCCCGAGACAGGGTCAGGGTGAGGCTACTAGTTCACGGAGGCTAGCTCCAGGTGCAATACTAGCAGGGACCCATCCACAACCCATGATGGGTGCTGAGATGTTAGCAGGCCACCATATAAGAGTCGAGGAGGAGGAGATAGGGGAGACAAATATGAAGGATATCCAACAGGGTGATATTTGATAGCCATATGTACCTTCTGTGTTATATAGTCATGTATTTTTGATATATACCAACATATGTGCCGAAGAGAGTGAGGATGTATACGAGAGTTGATTGATTTTGATTTTGGTTATATACCAGCTTGCATGCCAAAGATGGTGAGGATGTACATGAGGTTTTTTGATATTTTTGGATTCATTTGTATTGGTGTACATATGTATGTGTACACAGATGTCATGATTTATAGATGATGATATTTATACCATGGATGGTGGGCTTTTTGTGATTTCCATTATTATTTGTGTATGTGATGGAAACTAGGTGAATTAAGTATGATAAAGTCAGGGTCATAGGCATGGATTGAGTCAGGTTGTAGGCATGGATTGAGTCAGGTGGACTTAGGTATGATGAAGTTTAGGTTGGTTTAGATATGGTTGAATTGAGGTTGGCTGAGAGTTGTTGAATTGAGGTTGGTTGAGTATTTAATTCATTAATTGGTGCAAGTAATGATGATGTGGGTCACTTTAAGATGTTCTATAATAAAATGCATGATAATGGTAAAAAAATGGAAAACATAATGAAATGAATGCATGAGAGATGATGGTAAAGATGTGAAGCAATTGTTTTTTGTTTGGTTTAATTCCCAATTATTGATATAAAAAGGAAACTAACTAGGGTAGAATGTGACTAGAAAAAAAGGGGGGGGAGGAATTGGTTAGGGTAGAGAGTGGCCAAGATAACCTCCAAGGGCCCCATTCCCTTGGAGTGTTGCCTACATAGTCCCAGTGAAAAAGGGATCTTAGGCCGATGTAGTTCCATAAGCTAGGGAAGATGAAGGTGAAAGAGTGGAATGGTTGGATATGTATTAGGCATGGGTGATGTAGGTCATAGGCATGATTGTGTTTAGGTTGTAGGTATGGTTGATTGATTTTTAAATACATGCATCGAGGATCTGGTCCTGTATAGGATAATCAATAGGTAATGAGGAAGGCGGATGGTAATAAGTGGTAAAAGAGATGTGTAATTGATAAAAACCCTGATGAGTCGAGCCTACCTTAGATGGGATTATGAATGTAAGACCCTACAGGCCTTACATAATGGATTGTTTTAAGGGTGAAAAAAATCCACAAGATCACAAAATGTTGCATTCGCGGCAAGTCCCTTGAGTAACTAGGAATTTAGGTGGAAAAGACAAGGAGGTGAGAATGAGAGGCTTAGCGTAACCTAGTGTATGACGACATGTTTTTCGGAACAATAAACCCGAATCCAAAATAGGCAAGTCCATGACGAAAATTTCATCTTTTTCTTGATTTGTTTGTTTTTAATAGACTGATCGACGCGGGAAGTCTATATGGGATGAATATATTATCTCCTTGAGGTCTTCGTGAAGTTGATCGATGCGGGAAGCTTATGAATTTTGATTACATTTTTGTAATGACCGTACATAGCTGTCCTTTGAGGGAGCATTCTATTAATAGTGGTAGAATATGGAGAAGAGATGTCCCTTTTGAGGGAGTCATATTTTTTCTAGAAGTTTGACTTAAGGAGTTGTATCCCTCTTTTTTTTTGATGTTTAAGTCATGGATGCTAGAAATAATCTAACACTTAATTCACCATATGTGGATTAATATGTACTTATAATAAAGTAATTATTTAATTAATTTAGTTAGGTTAGTTGTTAGTGTGTTGTTATCATCCCTTAGATTGTGGAGGATGTTCTTTAGTTAGAATATTGTTCTCGGATGATTTCCTGTAGAAGCTTTTTAGGGGCAATATGTTATTTCTGCATATTTGCTTTGTTTAGGAGATTTGTTCCATGTATTGTGGAAGAGATAGAAGTTGTCCAATATCTATAAATATTGCAGCTCTCTCTTTTGGTTGTAATGCTTCATTTTTATATTAATAAAATCACAACAAGCTCCGCCTTGTTTTTGCAATTTAATCTGGTTTACAGATTTCATTTGGTACTAGAGCAGGTGAGTTAAGGCTGTAGATAATTACTGAGGAAGTGTTAGAAGATTTGAGGAAGGAGGACTAGAAGCCTGAGCCGGGAGGAGCCATAGATGCCCCTAGCCTCTTCACAGCCCTTGCCCCTTCTCCACACACCCGGTAACAATAGAAGCAACAAGAATATACAAAAAAATTGGAATGGCAATCACAGGCCAGAACACCTGGATGCACCTCCCAACTCCATTATTGTTTTCCAGGTGAAATTATTTCAATTGAGGAGATATTTGTCAATTTATTTTAATATTTGATGTTGTATTAAATTGCAAATATAACAAATATTATTTTGAAATTTGATTATTTCATTGATAAAAAAAAGAGAGTTTCATAAAATTGGGCTTGTTATCTATACATAAGATACCCCCCTAATCCTACTTCTAATTCAAGCAGATCCCCAACTTTGGAGGCATCGCTTCTATGTACCGTATCAATTGTCTATTTCACAGATTTGCAGCAGTGAATAGACATATGGAGTAATGAATCAAAATTCAAAGAGCCAAATCCAGGAGAGGACCACATCCAATGTCTAAGAAATGCCGAGCCAACCTTTGTCTGGAATCCAAACGCCATTCCATAAGAAAAACACTATCCAAAGTTCTAAAGCAAATCCTTGCTAAAACTGTCTTAATGTCGCTTGAAAGCATTAAAAAATGGCAATAAAAAGCGAAGGAGAGAACGGCAGCGGAAGAAACAAAGGGGTGGCGGGAAATACAAGATTCATCCATGCCAAGTAAGCCCTAAATCAGATTTTTTTTTTTGTAAAAAAAAAATTCTCATTTTTGGATGTTGAGAAAAAAATTAGAAGTAGAATCTTTTTTTTTCCATTTTAGGAAAGGGGTCCAGAAATATCATAAAATCAAAAATTGTATTTGTCATTACTTTCCGCCGGTACCTCGAATTGAGGTGCTATTTTTTTTGAAAGTATATGTTTTTTCAAGCTCTACGCTTTGGTCAAGTCAAAGAGACCAAAGACCCCAAAACTAAATTTGTAAGGGAAAACAAGCTTAAGTGCCCACAAATTTAAAAAATTGCGAAAATATTAATTTTTCATAAACAAGAAGGGGGGGTGCAATTTTTTTTTCTATTTACAAGATGTTTGTAAAAATGGCCGATAGTGCCGAAAAATTATTGTAAAAGGCCAAAAAGGAGCCCACACTCAATAAAAATCAATTTTGGGGGGTGTGTACTTATTTGAGGGGGATTTGTTTTGTGTTTGATTCTCTATCTCTCTCTTCTTTCGTGCACAAATGGCTAACAATGCGCCCAAATTATTTTTTCCTGATTCACAACTCCTACGAGGAGATAATTATGCTGCATGGAAAATGAAAATTAAAACTCAACTTGAATTTGAGGACATAATTGGTGTAGTTGATGGCTCGATAACGAGATAAGAAAATGATATTGCTCAACGTGTGTTTGATCATGCTAATCAAAAGGCAAAACTTATAATTATATTTGGTGTAACTGATGATGTACAACCTCATATTTTTCAAGTGAAAACTACAAAAGAAGCATGGGATAAACTAGCAACTGTATATGAAGCTAAGAACAAAAAAGCTATTTTGTAATTACAAACACAACTCCATTGTCTCAAAATGAATTCTAATGAGTCTATTGAGGGTTTTATAAAGCGTGTTGCTATATTGAGATCATCTCTCCAAGCTTTGGAAGTAGAGGTCACTAATGAATCTCTTGTCCCTATTGTATTGAGAGCTTTACCAGCCTCATACAAAATATTTGTCACAACTCTCAACATTATGGGTCCAACTACAAGTTTTGAAGAGTTAGTGAAAATGTTACAATAGGAAGAGTCCATGAAAAAACTTGTAGAAGATGAGGAACAAGCCCTCTCTTCATTCCATAAGGGAAAGAAGCATATTCATACAACTGGTAAGCAACACAAGAAACATTCTCAACAGAATACTCAAGGGAACACTCAGCAAAAGCTAGTGTCAGATTTTTGGCAGAAAAGGACATGACTTAAAAGATTGTTGGTATAACACATTTCAGAAGGGTTCATCTAGTGGCAAGAAGCCAAATTTTCAACAATCTAGTCAGGTTATCAAAACAAACAAGGAAAAAGGAAAAGTAACTAGAAAAAGAAAACACAGCAGCACAACAACATTACTGAAGAAGAAGATAACTCACCAGATGAGGACTTCCTATTTTTTGCACAATCAATTCAAGAAATCAATTCACCATAGGAAATTTGGTATGTTGACTCAGGAGCAACAAGACATGACTGGGAGAAATGATTGGTTCTTAGAGTTAAAGAATACACCAAACAAAGACTCTGTTTCTTTGGGTGATGATTCATCGTACAAAGTACAAGGAATTGGAAACATCTCCTTACCTCTTGGATCAAGAAAGTGCACAATAAGAGATGTTCTATATGTTCCTATATTGACAAAGAATGTACTTTCAGTAAGTCAAATTTTGGAGCACAACTTCAAAGTGGATTTTGATTATACAGATGGCGAGGTTGAGGTCACAGAAATTTGTGCAAATGTGGATTCCCCCTGTCACTTTCGTGACATGAATGATGTTAGAAATCCATTAGAGATAATTAATGGGTAGAATGAAGGAAACAAAGAGAAGACACTGATGCTCTTATTTGACCAGAAGAGTAATGCAAGGATGCATTTTTCACAAATTTTGTTTGATAGGTTTGGCATCAGGAATGGTCACAATATTGTGAACCACAATTTTAGGATCAATACCAGGCATATCGACATAGGAACAAGTGAATGTGTCGTTATGGTCCTAAAGGAAAGAGGTGAAGGCTTCTTGTTCAGTAGCGTCTAAAGATTGGCTGATCTTTAGAATGTGTGAGTCATCTTGGGTATTAATGTTTATTTCGATGGTCGATTCGTTCAACATGGTTTGTGTCTTGGAGGGTAACGACCGGTGAATATAAGAGTCTTCTGCAGTAAGGTAGGTGAGGATGGATTCATCATCTTGACATGGAATGATGTTATTTGAAGGTGTATCGTCATTGATGATGTTAGGATACAAGAATGGGAGAGAAGAGGGATCCTCACCATTGTATTGATAGGTCAGCGGTCCTAGGGAAATGGTGTTTACAAAAAAAAAAGTTAGGAGGTATAGATTCAGGATCTAGGGACTTTGTGGGTGAGGATGGTAATGTGGGTGAATGAGAGGGGGAAGATGCCTCATCCTGAATAAGGTCGATGTGAACCTTCTTAGAAGATGGAGCGTCAAAACCAATGCCACTACGGTCATTGTGTTTATGGGAGGTACAAGAGATGATAGTGTGGCAGGCCTTGTTCATAAAAACTAAAGCCAAATCCTTTCCACGTGCACTAGTGGAGGAAAGTGTGAGTGAAACAATGGTTGGTGAGGGAGTGTAGGTCGGTGGAAAATGGTTGGGTTTGGGATGGAGGTTTTGGGTTTATAGGTGGCCATATCAAGTTCCCCATACGTTAGGTTGGTATGAAGGTGGGGAGGGCCATAAGGGAAAACGTCACCAATGCGAATGTCATAACTAGGGAGTTGATGCAGATTCCCATATTGTTGTGGGGTGAGGAAGGTATCGATATTGTATAGACATTATTCCCCTAGAGTGAGGCGTTGAAAAAAACCTTTTAAGGGATCAATAGTTGGTATGTGGGTAGCGGGTATAGATGGCTCGCTAGATGAAGGGGAAGCAGGGGCAGCTAATGGTGGAGGCTATAGCTGCAGTAGGGATGGTGAGGTTAGCTGCAAGCAGAAGTAGTGGCTATTTTGGTGGATGGGCTTGTGGGTGGAGGTGAAGTGGTTTTGGTGGCGGATGCCTTGACCAGTACAAGCACATCATTGGGTCGATATAGCATGTTACAGGTCTTGAAAGGTGAGGGGTTGGCAGGGATGGTGTAATTATGTCCCTCGGGTTCAAATTTGAGGCATCGATGTAACATCGAAGGGACACAACCCATGACACGAATCCAAGGTTGACCAAGCAACAAGTTATATTGTAACTCCCCTTCTAGGACATAGAAAAGTTCTAGGATAGTGCGGGGACCTACACGAGAGGTGGAGATCAATAGTACCTAGTGTAGAGGTTATGGCGTCATTGAAAGAATGCAACATAACGGGGTTACTATGCATGCAATTGGAAGGTATTTGCATTTGGGCATATGCATGGGAGGAGATGATGTTAATGCTAGCACCACCAACGATCATAATGCGTTGGATGTGTATATTATCGATAAAGATGGAGATGAACAGAGTGGGGTTGGGGTCATCGAACTGAAAGGGAGTGATCTCTTCATCTGCAAAATTAAGGGAGACCACTTGGCGAGTGGGTGAAGGTGTAGAGGAAGGGGAAGACCTAGTGATAGAGGCTATATGGTGAGGGGTAATGATGGAGGCTACGAGTGTGGGGTCATTTGGTAAGACTTTGATAGATTGAAGGACCTCCATGAGGGCTTGATGATGTGACTCCGAGGTCTGGACGAGGTCATACAAAGACATTTTGAGGGGAGATTGGTGTAGTTGTTTTAGCATTGAACGATGTGTAGCCCCATTGGAAATGGGATAGGCAGGACCACGAATGATGAATTTGGGTGTGGGTGCAGACGGTATATTGGGTACATGGTTGGTTGATGGGGTAGTTGCTTTCTCCTTGCCCTTGT
Source organism: Taxus chinensis (assembly GCA_019776745.2). Classification (NCBI taxonomy): domain Eukaryota; kingdom Viridiplantae; phylum Streptophyta; class Pinopsida; order Cupressales; family Taxaceae; genus Taxus; species Taxus chinensis. Next base: position 713,290,094 of record CM034146.1, on the reverse strand, counting down.
CTTTCTGAGCAAGAGTGGACAATGCTGATCATGTTAATCTGAGGGGAGTTGGATGGAGAGGGTGTGTCTATGGAAGGTATAGTGGTAAGAGGGATTAAACCCTAGTGGTGGGTATGACCCTTGTGAGATGAGTAGGGCACATTTTCATTTGGGTTGTGGTTTTGGCCAACTCTCTTATGCGAACCATGTTAATTTCAAATCTTGGGGATGGATCTAAGAGTTGTGGGGGTGGATATTTTGGTCACGGAGTAGGTAATGAGGGAAGAACTGTGGAAATTGGTGAAGGTGAAATGGGTTCCTCATCAAGAAGATCATCAACATCAAAGTTTTCTTCTGGAGGACACATTTGGACAAGAGCGGCTTTCAAAGCCTTACAGTTCTCTACATTGTGTCCTGACACACGATGGTAGGCACAAATTTTGGTTTTGTTAAACCCTTTTGGTTTGGGTTTGAGTGGGTCGTAAGGTCTAAGAGGTGGTAATGTGATGACAAAAGTTTTGAGGAGGTTGGTTAGGATTTTGGCATAGGACCCTGCTAATGGATCACAATGGGAGGTGAATGTGGGTTTGGGTATAGGTGTGGCTAACTGTGTAGGAAGAGTCTTTGCAAGAGGGGGAGTGGGTTGGGTTACTAGTTTGGTGTGTGGTGTGGTATTAGGTGTTGGTCGTATCTTCTTGGGTAGGGAGCATGGTAGATGAACTAGAAATAGAATGTGTGGTTGGCTTAACTACCTTATTGGAGGGTAGTGGATTTTTGGCTTTAGGTTGCACCTTCTTGGGTAAAGGTGATACAGCGCACAAGATGTAGAGGGAAAAATGGATGGTGGAAGAGGGTGGGTTACCCATGGGGGTAACCAAGGTGTTGTGGAGGTAGGTGGTGTATGTTGGGCAGGAGGTGTGAGTGAAAGAGAAGGAAGTGTTGTGGGTAGTGAAGAAGTTATTGATGGTATTGGAGGTATGGGTGGTAAAAAAGTACAGGTGAGGGTGGAGGTTGTGTGGGGCACTTGGGTATATTAGAGGTCTGTGATGGGGAAATGGGTTGCTGCATTCTTGGTTTACCAGGTGGATGGGGGTTTCTTAGGCCAGGGTCGAAGGGTGAGGTCCTAGGATGGATGGAAGGGGTGAAGGTGATAAGGGTTGTGGTTGGCGAGGTTGGGGTATGAGATCTAGGAGATTGGCTCTTCTGTTTAGGGGGTCAGGTTAAGTTTGGTGTTAGTTTTGGAAGATGTAGCTAAATCTAATTTGATGGGTGGATGAGTAAGGCTAGCTATTGGTATGACCCCTAAAGTAGTGATAGGTTTAGGCAAGGAAGATGATGTAGGCATGGGTTTGGGTGCAAATGCATGTTGGGTTATGGGTAGAGGTGTGAGTTGAGCCATAGAGTGGTGTCGTGGGATATTTGGCGATAGTTGTGGTTGTGTTTGGTGTGGTTGGCCGAAACACTTTTGGATAGATAGTGGAGGTGTCAGTGAGTGACAACTGCATTTGTGTTGAAACAGGAAGTAGAAGACGCCCCCAAAGTAAGGCTCTATCGACATAGTCCAGGTGATCGGCCAAGCGTGAGAAATGGTATTGTTGTAAGCGGAGCCGACATGGACCAAGTGGCAATCCCCATAAAATGTGTTTGAGATACTGGGAAATGGCTAGCCTCGAACTCTATGGGTAAGAGAGCTGAAAGTAGATCAACGGGATCTTGAAGGTCTGATGGTGAACAGTCATCTACAGGTGGTGGTACTTCTATAGTATCCTCCATGGGTAGAGGAGAGGATGGGCCAGTCGAAGTGGGCTCTCCTTGCATTGGTGAAGGTGGTGAACCTGCATCATTTTGAGGGGCCACTAACAAAGGTGGTGTGCTGATTATAGGATCTTTCATGGGTGAAGGAGAAGATGAAGGGGATTCCTCTGTGGGAAGAGGAGTAGATGAAATAGGTTCTGGTGCAGGTAGGGGAGCATGGGTCTAAGATTTCATCTATGGAAGGAATATGAGGTAATTGGGAAGCAACTGGTGCATCATTGAAAATAGTGTGGACCTTTGTGGATAGTGTTATCATTGTTTGAGGTATCACCCCTTGGTTGGAAGATGGGGCATGATTAGGGAATGGCTTATTGAAGATGTGTAGGCTTTGGTTAACGGGTGCATTCGGGCTATCCAAGACTAAGTCTCCATTGTCTATCATTTCTTGAATGATATTTTTGAAGGTAATGCAGTTATTATCGTTGTGACCTTTGACCCGATGATAGTTACAAAAGTCATGTTCCTTATACCACGCAGACATGGGTCGCTCAGGGTCAAAACCAGTATGTGGTTTTATGGGTGGAAGGGTAATGACACCTGCCTTAACAAGATTTTCCAAAATGGAGGAGTAAGATTCCCCTAGGGAAGTGTACTTTCATTGTTCTTGTCTGAACTGGAAATGCTTGTATAAGAGAAGTATTAGAAGGGGGGGTTTGGATGCGTTTGATTAATGAGGGTGACCACGATTTGAGAACTATGACATTAGCAGGACCCTTTGGGATTTGAATAGTTATTTTGAGTTTTCGAAGATGAAGAAGTATCATTTGATTTGAATGCGATGTTCTTATTACAAAGTTGAATCTTCTTCTCTTCGATAGCACAAATTTCCAATTTATCGTGCCATGGTAAATGCCTCATCAAAAGTGTGAAAAGTTTGCACCTGTAGGGTTGGTGAGATGTGTCTAGCACATGCACAAGTAAATAGTTCTATAAGCTTGGTTTGAGGCAATTGGAATGTGAGCTAGTTTATGAGGCTGCGCCAGTGAGCGACAAAGTTAGTGATAGACTCGTCATCATATTGTCGTGTGGAATAGAGATCAGTCATGGTAACCTTCTTAACAATGTTGATGGAGAAGTGATCTAGGAAGGCTTGGGATACTTGATTGAATGAGTAAATGGAGTGTCTTGGTAGTCCACTGTACCAGTCCAATGTAGGTCCTTGTCAGGGACATTGGGAAAGTCCTCAAAAGTAAAGCGTCATCGTGAGTAATCAGGTAACACCCATGTTTAAAGGACCACAAATGTTGTTGCGGATCTTCTTTGCTATTGAAGCGGGCTGAATTTTGGCATCTCCTGAATGTATGAGGTATGGTCGAATGGGAATGGATAGGTGAATAGGCTCATTACAAATTTCATCATAGATGAGGGAATTGCGTGAGCTGGAAACCGATGCTTCTAGTGTTTGCATATTTTCCATCATCAACTTGATGAGGTCGTTGGTAGGTTGTGATGGGGGGACACCTCCTATGGTATAAGGAGGTGGATATTGAACCTGATAGGGAGGTTGAGAATAAGGAACCGTCATGGAAGGCACATATCTAGAATGGGTGACAGACGAGATAGGGGGTTGTTGATAGTAGGTGTATGTAGGTGGGATGGTTGTCGTGACTATAGTAGCGATTGGGGGCAATATGTTTGCATGATGGAGAGGATGAGATTTTGGAATGGAGTAGGGGTCACTGACACCACGGGCGGTTGTGTTGAAATGGGTATTTGTGAGACAATGGGTGTGGATTATGCTATGGTCTAGGTCGGTGGACGAGGGGACAACAAATATGACAGGTGCACGAGGGAAATCTGTTGATGCGGTGGTCATGGCGGGTATGGGTCCTAGCTGCGAAAACTACCAGGGGGCAAAGTAGGTGAGGGTAATGTAGCAACAGGAACAAGGGCATGGGAGATTGATACCGACATGTCGTATATCAATTGACCAGAGGAGTCTTAGGTGGAAGAGTGGGAAAGGTAGAACTGTAAGGCCTTGATGATTCTGATCAAGGAGTCGTGTAAACTCCTCGTCGCTGGTAGCAATGGTGGTAGGTAAGGTTGGATCCATGGGTGATAGGATAGAAGGTGGTGAAGGACTAGGTGGGAGTGGTTGACGACTAGTGTGGAATATGAGGGCATTAGTCTGGCTGTGAGTTAGCACCATGTGAACAAGTGCTGACCTGGTAAGACTGTATTCTATAGATGACACAGAAAAATAGTAAAAACAAGAGAATAATGGGGTCTAGTGGAGGTGAATTTGGTCAATGTATAGATTTTGAAAAATTAAACACATGTAACCAACGATGGTCAGGTTGACTGATGACAGTTCTGGGAAAACTGATGACGGTTAGGATAACCGGTGATGGTTAGGAACAACACCGATGATGTTTCTAGAAACTGATACTGGTCACTATGGAAGAAACCAGTCTAAAAAAATGAAGTGGGAATGTTGGATTTGTACTAGTGAAACTGTGTATGATAGAAAATATAAATAAGGGAGAAATATGATGATGCCCTGAGGGTTGGAAATAGAACATAAGCAGTAATGAAAGCTGTTCTAGGTAAACCATAACTAGAAAGCCAGAAATCCAACACCGGTTAGGGTTTAACCGATGACGGTCAGATGTGAACCGAATGACAGGTCACTTGACCGACGTTGGTGATTGTGAAATTAGAAAGAAATAAAAAAATTGGTTTTGTGAATCAAATTAAGTGAAGAATCAAACCCAGAAGCCTGAGAATGATGAAGATGAGGCCCTGACACACTCAGAAAAAGTTAGAATACTCCAACTATGATGGTGGAGTGTGCAAGGAAGAAGAAAAATGGGGATTTGTAGTCTCACACCTCAAAACACAAGCCAAGAAGAACACTAAGAAAAAGCGTGATCCTAACAGTGATTTTCTTTATGTTTGTTTAGCTTATGCTATTTAGGACTGACTGTGTGTATTTAGAATAGAATTTTTTGGTTGGGAAGGCATCCTACGAAGAAGGATATCTAAAAGGAGAGGTTTCAGGTATGTTATGGCGGGGGGCAGGCCATCCTCTAAGATGATGACTCGATAGAAGCAACGAGCTGGGGAGTACCTACTAATTGGATCGTTTGTCATCACTGACAAGATGTTCCCAGGTAAGATGTTGTTTAAGAAAGATGTGTATATTTGATTTTGTGCAAGTTTGGTAAGACACAGAGAGAGAGAAAAATGTGATTTCTATGATTCTTTGTGTCAACCATCAGCTGGCATGACTTCTAGCATATAGGTTGCCCTCATTTTAATGTGAGCTAATAATGCAACAAATCAAAATGTAATGCAAGTGTTTTAAACCCAAATCAAAGTGTGATATTTGATGTAGCAAGAGATGAACAGGAAGAGGGATGATCTTTCACTAATGCAATGCAAAGAAAGGAAGATGTGTTCTTTTTAAAGCACCAAAAACACGATTGTTTTTAGACAATAGAAAGAAGGAGAATGATTCCAAGGAAGAAAAATTAATGTGAAATGATTTTCTAAGGGAAACAAACACACAACTTTCACCTAGGAATGAATAAATGCAAAAGAACCCCTGATGGGTCCCACCGGGCGTGCCAAAATGTTTCACCATTTTCTTTACCTTTTTGAAATGACAAAACAGATAAGGGTAAGGGCCAAGGAGGAATACCTATTAAATGTTGGTCAGTTGATGGTTGTTGCACACATTCTGACTTCTTGATCCACAGCTGAATGTGAGAGATTCCTTTTGGCTAGGAGGAACTACCTGTAATAGAAAACAAGACCACAAAAATATAGTTAAATGATATATGACAGTGGACTGCCTAGCGTATGCTAGTTCTAGGAAGTGTGATACTTCCTAGACGGCTATCAATCCACTTGTTTAAAACAAGTTAATGCGAGAAATAAACAAGGTCCTACTATAGTTGATATGATTTAGGTATCTCATTCAAATACAATAAGCAAATTTAATCACAACAGGCTAGGCTATAGTTGGATTTGAGAGGTGAGGTGTCTGTCAAGGTTCTGGGACTGGTCAGGGTCAGATTTTGGGCTTATTTAGGTCAACTGGTAGGGTGGTTATTGGGTCTGTTCTTGGTCAAGGTGTAAAACATAGAGACTGACATTGGTCTGAATGTGACTGATGTCAGTTTAGGTAGAACCAACAATGGTTATGGGTAACCGGAGTGTCGGTATGGTCGAGGTGAAAGAAACTCAAAATAGGTTAAATGGTAGGGGTGATCTGAGGTTTGAATAAAGTTTGGGGCGAGTGAATGGGGGGATATGCGGAGATCTTAGGTATGCTCAGAAGTATACAACAGGTGAGAATAGGTGATTTGGTGATGTGGGTGAAGGGATCTTTGGGTTTACAAAGCAAGTGGGTCATGAAGCAATAAGCATGCAAAGAATAGATTAATAACAGGAGTAATAAAGAGCTACTAACTGAAATAAACTATGTTGATTAGGGCCATACTTACTGTGTTAAGGATCTGATGGTTGAGTGGTGGAGGTGGTTGATCAGATGAATACAGTGTATGGTCATGTAGTGGTGCTTTCCCAGAGTGCTCTCCTGTGAATACAATGGCTCTCTGATTGATGTTGGTGATGGCTCTGGATGTTTGGATGCGTAAAAGGATGCTTGTTTCTCGCTTGCATGCAACTAATGGTCTCCTTTCTTGCTCTCTAAAAATGTGCCAACCTTGAAATAAGGTTACCAAAGGGAATAAAAGGTGACCGACGATGGTTCCAGGGTTGACCAACATCAGTTCAGGGTGACCGACGTCGGTTAGGGTGGGATTCCCTAGGTTTACTAAAAATGGGAGATCATGGAATGATTTCTTGGATCTTGATCTCTCTATTCATTTGGGCCAAGAGCGGGAGTTACCTTTTCTTATGCGGGAATGTGGTTAGAGGGAATGTAGGCTTTGATTTTTAGGGTTTAGTTAGGTCTTAGTTAGTTATGGCAACATACTAAGAATAGACTTAGGGTGAGGTGGCTAGGTGAGGTGTATAGGTGAGGTGGTGGTGTGGGAATTATCTTAATTAGGATAATTAAATAATAAATATTGTGAGGACATGGATTAATTTAATTAAATTAATTAAATTAATATTAGTGTGGGGTGTAAGGGGCCATGGTTAGGTGAGTGTGTTCAAGTTGATTATTTAACGAAGGGTCAAGGGAGTGTGTGACCCAATTTTAGTGTCTACATTGGTACCTCATGGAGCAATCAATGCTTTTTCTTGAAAATATTTTCCTTCAGTTACAATGTCATTGGTAATCCTTCTCTTTGGTTGTGGATCGCATCGAGCCTGGTATTGTTTGAAGTTTCTCATTCCATGGAGAAAAATTTGAAATTCAAGTGTAAAGGTGGGGTTTTCCCTTTCATTTTTATTTTTTCACACCCGTGAATGACGGGCATAGAAGCCCTGTCAATGTGACCTCATCCATGGATACGTGGACATCTCTGATTGCGATGCAGCCATGGAGGGTTTATCTTTTTAAACTTGTTCACTTTTGATCTATTTGTTGTAAAAGTGTCAAATTAGCCCCATGGCCCAAAGGATCATGATTGGTTGAAACAAGCGGTGGCAGAAAGGTGGGCCACTTTTGTGCTTTTATGATGAAAAGTAAAAGGGAAGGAACCATGGTCGCCATTTTGTGCCTCAAATGAGGCATATGGCTTTCAAGGCGTCCCAATCTAAAAATAATTCCTAGAGGCCCACAAAGGCTAAGTGGTCAGGTTTTAAGTCAAACAGTGGGGAGGCGTGCCCATTGAAGAAAACTTTAGGAAGTTTAGACTTAGTTTTCATACTAGGGCTTCAAGTTATAAATTGACCCACAGATCAGCTAATGGTTTGAGGGATAAAGTCAAATGTTTAGACAACATCATTCATATGAAGAGTCTAGGACCGGCAGAAAAAGGCACGTCATCAACTCGATGCACTTTGAGGAGGTTTTTGAATCCAAAGCAAAAAACCCAAATAAGTGCCAACTCATCCACATGTCTAGGTGTCCAATCAAGTAAAGCCACGTGGGTAGGCCTATATCAGAAGTGGATAGGTGGACCAAAATAACTAGTAGAAGTCTCACAAGTCTCTCTATAAAAACTTCATGGGAAGAATGTCAAAAGCGTGTCCCCAGACCCGTGTCAAACATAAATCTCTCGCCACATGGATGGCTCAAATTCAAAGGAGACTAGGATGCCAGCGGTTGTGAATGAACATCTAATATATATAACCAGGCAGAAAGCCCCATGTGTCCCTTCGAGGCTCTTTCAAGGGGAGAATTTTGGACATGGTTTCAAATGTGAATCCGGCTCATCCATGTTTTGTCCGAATTGTCAACCATCCAAGGGTAAGCTCCATACAGAGTCTCCAAATGAGCGGGAAGTTCTCCACGTGTCTCAGGTCAGATATTTTGGCTTTTTAGATCCTGGTACTTATAGATGCAAAAACATTAAAAAGTAACTGGCCCACAAGGGGACAGAATTTTTTACCTTGTCTTCAAGCTCTAGCTAAAAGGTGGGCCCTTCTTTCCTTGTTTGAAAAAGTCAAAGCGTGGGAATATTGGGCCATGCTAAGAAATTTGGGAATTTTGGCTTTGTTTCCTTAAATTATATTTAAAGTTATAAAGTGACCCATGGCCCTCCTTATGCCAAGGGATAAAGTCAAATGTTGATCCCGCATCCTAAAAGTCAAAGTTATGAAGGCTTCCTCAGTGGTGAACTTTGAGTTTTTGATATCTTTCATATTGAAAAGAGGCTTAAAATTGTAAAAGTTAGTCAGGTGACTCTGTCACTACTCAAGTAAAGCCATTTTCATGTTAGGCCTATATCAGAAGTGGGTATGACTCAGACTAAAATTTTATGAAATTCCCACTCTCTATAAAGGCACAAAATGCAAAAGGCGCCCCCAGGCCCACTTCAAGCAAATCTCTTCCACATGGATGGACTCATTTTTAAAGTTTGTAAAGGGTGGGATGAATGGGCTGTGATTCAATGCATGCCCATGGTTTTTCTGTACCCAGGTATGTAAACCGCCTCTTCGTTAGAGAAGGTTTCATGGGACATCAATTTCTTGAATCAGTTTCATCATTTTTTGATACCGAATGTAACCGTTTTTGGAAAACTATTTAATGGATTCTACACACAATTGTTAGTGGTTGGATCCTAGTACTTATGTAGATGTAATAGATTCGAAAGTAATGTAATACAATGTATTTCCCTTTCTTCCTCTGCTATTACTTCTTTAGAGTCTTTTTTGAAAATTTACTCCAATCATCCATATTTTATGATAAGAAACCTTTGTGTTCTTGTTAATATGATTTTTGGAAATTTGATGTCTATGGAATTATATATGTTATGCCCAAACGTGAATGATTCCACTTTATCTCCTTTTACTCAATACGTATAAGGTTATACTATCTGTATATTTCCTAAAGGTATTGTTATGTTCTTCCTCTCTTATCTCGTTTCATTCTTCCATTCTTTAAGTATTGATTCCGCATATTTGGGCATAAAACATTTCAAAATATCAGGAATCCACACTTTGAAAGTTATACATTTGTATATAAGTTTTGCTCCTTTATTTCAATAAGGGAACCTCTCCCATTAAAGAGGAGGGACTTGTTGTCCCCTGACTTGTGGTTTGTTAAAGTACCATTTTAAAAACCCAACAGTTTTTGGCGACTCTACTAGGGATTTCATTTCAAATGGATCCCTTTCTAAAAGAAAAAACTTTAAGATCATTTTTGGCCTGGCGACTCTACAGTATACACATGGGAAGAAATCTCTCGGGGTAGAGGATTCCCATTTTCAAATTTTGGAGCAACAAAAATTTTCTCTTCTTCTAGCAAGAAGGAATAGAGGAACTCGTTCTACAAGCACACCTCCTGTTAAAGACAGAAATTCCAAGAATAGCATTCCTCAAGAACAACTCATTCCTAATATTCATGTGCTTTGATACTTGCTGGTGTTTCAGTTCCCCTTTAGCCAATTTTTCCAAAGATGGCAGCCCCTTTTCCTTGGGGACAACAAGTTGGGCCTCTTTCTCTTCCTCATCCATTGCATGAGTTACCTAGGGGTAACAGGAAAAGTTTTCCCAAATTCTAGGGTGATGGGAAGGTTCATCCAGATGAACACATTGCAGCCTTCATTTTTGCATGTGGGATTCTTGGGGTTGAACATGAAGATGTCTCTATCAGGATTTTTGTGGAGACATTGTAGGACAATGTTGCTGATTGGTTTTATCATCTTCCTGCTTGGTCGATCACTAATTGGAACACCATGAAAACTCAGTTTGAGAAGGTGTTTCAAACCTGCTGAAGATGTGCATGATCTATTAGCTCAAATCTCTCATATCAAGAAGGAAGCATTTGAGCCCATGAGAGAATTTGTGGCCAAATTCAACAAGCTAATTCATAAAATTCCATAGAACACTCATCCAGTGGATCAAATCCAAAAGTGCTTCTTCCTCAATGCCCAGTTACCTAAAGTGAGCTATGCACTAAGGAGAGCTAACCTTGTAACTATGGATGTTGATCAATGGTTATCTATCAGTGTTGAGGATGATTTAATCATGTCTAGTAAACTGAAAAGAGAATCCTCCAAATCTAAAGCATCTTTTTCTTCCTCTTCGCCTGGAGCCAATTCTGATCAGTTAGTACAGAAGCTTGCAAATGATCTCATTGCTATCAAGAAACAATTGTCTGAGCATACTCCTTACAAAGATATTCCAAGGAAGAATTTTCAGCCCAGGAACCATTTGTCCTTCTTCTCAAACTAGATTGGCTATTGAAGGCCCACCCATCAAGGTTCCAGTCAATGCAACTTGTGAAGTTCAAGAACCTGATGATGAGGAGTTTAATGAACTCTATGAAGAACCAGAAGAAGAGGTTGATGAATAATTAGAGGATCTTGGTGGATCTCAAGTTCATTTCCTCGACAACTAAAGGTATGGATGACAAAGATAAATATGATGAAAGATTGGCAGAGATGAATAGTGAGTCATGTGTTGTCATGGCTCGGGAGCAAATGAACAGAAAATAAAAAGTGATGCATCCTGCTAGGAAAATTCAAGGAGTTTCCTATAATTATTCCAGTGGTTACAAGAAGAGGAGCTGCTATTCCCACTAGCCTCCACACAAAAGGTGAGTAATGCTAATCATCCTTCTTCTACTTTTGTTTCCAAAACTTCTTTTCCTTCAAATGCTAAAATTGATAAATCACAAGTCTCTCAAGTTCATAGCAATGATTCCCCATACACCTGTAAATATTTTGATATCATTGATCACCTCGAAAAGACCAAAGTCCAAATCTTAGAGGCATAATTTTACACAAACTCCATCCAAAATCTTTTGCGAAAATGGTTAAACTTTATCAATTCCAAATCCAAATCTTCATTCAATACTTATAAAGGTATTTTGATCCCACTCCCTCTTCCTTACCTCAACCAAACCTTGTGGCTTGCAGTCACTTCCCCTAATGATAAAATTAAACCAATTCTATGTGACTCTCCTCATAGCTAACCATAAACTTAGTAATTATGTTATAGACTCGGGAGCACCAGACAATGTAATTCCTGCAAAAGTAGCTCATGCTTTGGGCCTAACTCTAACATGTACCTTTGGTTCCTGTTATTACACGGAGAGTAGAGAAGTTCCTTTGGCTGGGAGAATTAAAGATGCACAAGTAGCCTTCACTTTTTTTCCAAAGAAAAGGGTTAAAGCCACTATTTTGGTTGTTAATATTCCTCCCTCGTATGGTATGTTGCTGAGTAGGAATTTTTATAAGGAGGTAGGAGGTGAAATTTAGATGGATTGGTCACATGCTTTGAACCTAGATCAATAGAAAAATAAAGAAGTTTCTACCAGAGAGACAGACTGAGTATATTCACAGAAAAGACTAATGATCCAAAAACAAAAATACTCTACAAAGATATAGGGTATGGTAACTATATGATTATGTCATAGGATGAGGAAAAACTTCCTAAGGGATTGATTCATGATCCCAATGGAATGTTGGGCTTTGGTAGTGTGATGGAAGTTATTCTTTAGCTGGTTCTAGAGCTGGATTGGTGTTGATTCTCTCCAAAAGGTAAGATTCATCCATTCTCATTCAATCTTTTATTTTGAAAACACAAACAATACAGTTGAATATGAGGCTCTCATCCTTGGGTTAAACATGGAAAAATAAATGGGAGTGAAGAATATTTGTGCTCGTGGTGATGTAAATTTTATTATGAAATAGGTAAGGGGTATTTTTTCAATTCAAGAACAGGATATTAAAAAATTATAGAAACTCTTATTTAGGATTCCATTGATTTTCTTGATTCTTTCTTCATTGAAGTTGTGCCAAGAGAGAAGAATACTAGAGATGATTCTCTAGTTGTCTCAGGATCTATGTTGACTCCTCACCCAAAGGTTTCTCTCAAGATAAATTTACCATTAAAATGATTCATAGGCCCAATATACCAAATAATATAAACAACTAGCATGTTTTTAATGATGATTAAAATTTGCTATATTTCTTAGAGCTTAAGGGTAATTTTTATCAATTATATTTTGAAGGAAGTGAAACTCTACCTAGAGAGTATGTGCCCTATAATAAAGGATTAAATCAAAGAAAATATAGATCAAGATGGCTGCATCAAATTGAAAGGTAACAAGATTCTTAAAGGTCTGGTTGAGTTTAGAAGATTTGTTCAATAAACATGATAGGTATATCAAATCTAAAGCTTCCCAAGGATCTTGATATTTTGCTGAGTGTGAAAATGTTAATATTAGAATTCATGAGGAACCCAAGATGGTGAATATTAGAAAATGATACATTCAAGAAGAAAATAAGAAAGTGGTAAACCTATTTAAAAAGGTATTCTAATGTTCTTTCCTATTCATATGATGATCTCAAGTCTTTTCAACCAAAGGAGATGCAACACTTTATCCCTCTAAAACCTGGGATCAAACCATTCAAGTAGAAACAAAGGAAATACAATCCTAAGGTTGATGGAACTATTTTTTAAGAGATCCAAAAATTACTGAAGGAAAATATTATTTTCCATATACATCATTCAACATGAATTTCCAACATTGTTTCCTGTCAGAAAAAAGAATGGTGAAATTCTACATCTAATGTAGATTTTAAGAATTCGAATTAGGTCTCTCTGAAAGATAACTATCCTCTCCCCATGATGGATCAAGTTTTACAAGATTTCACAGGCTCTGAGATGTTTTCTATTCTATGATGGGTTCTCTGGGTACAATCAGGTGGAAGCCAATACCATAGATCAGCACAAAATGCCTTTTACTACTCCTTGGGACACCTTTTCCTACAAGAGGATGTCTTTTGGTCTTATCAATACTGTGTGCCACCTTCCAAAGGGAAATGGATTTAGCTTTTAGTAGTCTAAAGGGAAAGTGTATTTTTGTGTACCTTGATGATTTTGACTATTTTCTCCAAACCAAGGGCAGATCAGTTTCAGCATCTTGAAGCAGTCCTCGAAAAATACAAAGAACATGAAATCTCTCTCAATCTTAAGAATTTTGTCTTTTTTATTACTAAAGTTTATTTGTTTGGGTCATATTGTCTCCAAAGAATGAATCAAGATAGATCCAAGAAATATTTCAATAAATCCAGTAGATTCCTCTTCCCACAAATAAAAAAGGTGATTCACTCTTTATTTGGTAAGATAAACTTGTTGAGGAGATTCATTCTTGATTTTTTAGAACTGACTATGAGAATTTCTCACATGATCAAAGGAAAGAAAAAAATTGGTTTGACTTCCGAAGGTAAAGAAGCATTTGAAGGTATCAAGAAATCCATTGCTAAGACTCCCATCTTAGCATGTCCTGATTTCAACAAGGATTTTATCATCTATTGCTATGTTGCGGATAGTACCTTGGCTGTTGTGGTAACTTAGAGAAATTATGAGGATCATGAACTTCCAATTGCATTCATGAGCTATGTTATGAAATCTCATGAATTGAAATATACTATGATGGAGAAATGTGATTTTTTCAGTGGTTAAATTTGTCAAGTAGTTTCATTTTTTATATTCTTAATTGTCACTCTGTTGTGTTTTTACCTGATACAACCATCAAGTCTATTCTTACACAACAGGATTTTGGAACTACGAGAGGCAATTGGGTAGAAAAAGTCAAAGAATATGACCTTGATGCTCTCTGGGAATATAGAATTACACCCAAAAGAGCAATTGGGATGTCTCCATTTCAAGTGGTGTATGGTGTTGAAACTCAGTTGTCAGTAACAGTGGAATTAATAGCCTTGCATTTGATGAAGGCTATTGAAGATTCAAGTTTTGTCAGTTCCTTGGACAAGAGGATCATGTATCTCCAGAAGCTGGATGAAGACATGTTGCAGGTTTTTGATAGAATCTAATCTCATCAACTGAGGGTAAAAGATTTGTTTGACAAGAAAGCTAGACCTAGAGATTTTCAAGTGGGAGACATTGTTCTACTGTGGGACAAAAGACATGAACCTCAAGGAAGCCATGGTAAGTTTGATTTTATTTTTCTTGGTCCTTTCAAAATCAGGCACTTTGCTAGAGAAAATTATTTCTATTTGGATTACTATGGATGGATCTTCTCTCCCACTTCCTTATAGTGGGAAGTATTTGAAGTTGTTCAAGTCCTAGGTGAATAGGTAGTCCTTCTGTATATTGTGTACAATGTTTTAGTTTTTGGTTGTTCCTTTGTGTTTTGTTTCTGTCTTTCCTTTTTGGTTTGTTTCCCTTTCATGTGTTTTGTCTTCTGTATTGGTCTTACCTTTTAATCCATTTCCCAATGGATAATGCACTGGTCTAATTTCCCAGAGTTTTTCTATGGTTATTGATCTTGCCTCATTCCTCTGTCAAGTCATCCCCAAAAAGAGCTAGCTGTTGTCACCCTCAAAATTCCTCTCTTTTTGAGGTCAAGTTTTAAAATTTTTGAGTCAATAACTTGGAGTAATCCATGCTTTTTCTTAAGAATAATTTCCTTCATTCAGATGTCATTGTTAATCCTTCTCTTTAGTTGTGGATCGCGTCGAGCTTGATATTGTTTGTAGTTTTTCATTCCATGGAGAAAAATTTGAATTTCGGGCATAAAGGTGGGGTTTTCCCCTTCATTTTTATTTTTCCACAGTCGTGAATGATAGGCATCTCTTCCCTGTCAATTTGTGTCCAAAATCCACGGGTAAGTGGAAATCTCTGATTGGATGCAGCGTGGCGGGTTTATCTTTTAAACTTGTCACTTTTGTTATTTATTGTAAAAGTGTCAAATTGGCCCCGTGGCCTGAAGGATCCTGATTGGGTGTTTCAAGTGGTAGCGGAAGCCTCCATGCATCTCAATGGTGTGAATCCAAGGGCAGGACCTAAGGGATAGTCCCCAAATGATTGTAGGCTTTCCACATGTCCCAGGTCTGAAAAGAAGACAGAAAAGCCCAAATCAACTAAGTATGGAAGGTTCAGTGCACTATGCCACGTGCCTCATCGATGGAACTTAAGAAGTGAGACCCAGGGGAAAAACTCAAAATGAGCACCGACTCACCATGTGGTCCAAGTCAAAAAAGAGACAGAGTCATCTGTTGAAGAGTCCAGGACTGGCGGAAGGAGCCATGCGTTAGCTCAACGCCCTTTTAGGAGGTGAACCCAAAGTGGAAACTCAAATGAGTGCCAAATCTCCACATTTCTAGGGTCCAATAGAAGTCAAGTGGACAACAGGCCGAATCGGCTAAGTATAAAAGAACTGGCAGAAGTCTCCACACATCTCTTTAGAAAAAATTCAAAGCAAGAATCAAGAGCAGGTCCCTAAGTGTGCGTGGGCTCACCACGTGGTCAAAGTCAAAGGAGGGACAAATTTGGCCATTAAATTGATTAAGTATAGGAGAATGAGGGGGAAAGCCCCAGGTGTCCCTTTGGTGCTATTTCAGTGGGAGAATCCAAAATTACGTCCCAAACGTGGTGCCAGCTCTCCACATGTCCAATTGACGCACCTCTGAAGGTCAGGTCCAAACAAAGTCTCCAAATGAGTAGGAAGCCTCCACATGTCCCAAGTCAGACATAAAGCCTTCGCCAAATAGAGGGACTTAGTCAAAAACACAAAATACTGAACTGGCCCACAAGGGGACATGTGGCCATGTTTTAAGCGTTAGCGGAAAGGCGGGCCCTTTTTGTGTTTTGATGCTTTGAAAAGTCAAAGCGGGAAAGTGGGCCGTCAGAGTGATTTAGGAATATTGGCTTTGTTTCCATAAATAGCTTAGAGTTATAAAGTGACCCGCGACCCCACTCATGCCAAGGGATAAAGTCAAATGTTCAGTCCACATCGAAAGTCAAAGTAGGGAGGCGGGTCGGAGGAGCAATTTGATTTTTTGAGCCCGTGTTGAAAATAATTAAAATTGTAAAAGTGAGTCATGAATCCATTGCCACTCAAGTAAAGCCACGTGTTAGGCCTATATCAGAATCAGATGGGTGGGCCAAAATGTTCTGAAGTTCCATTTCTCTAAAAGGCATAAAATACAAAAGGCATCCTCAGGCCCACTTTATTAAAATCTCTCCCACGTGGATGACTCAAATTCAAAGTTTTCAAAGGCAGGATGAACACATGTGATTCAATGTGTTTGGTTTTTCCATCAGGTATGGAAACAACCGAGGTGTTAGAGAAGTTCAGACGTCGGTTTATTGAATTAGTTTAATCATTTTTTGTAACTGAATGCAATTGTTCTTGGAATCTATTTAATGGATTCTCCACACCGTAGTTAGGGTTAGATCATAATACTCTGTAGATGTAATAGATTCAAATTAATTAATACCAATTTTTTTCCCTTTCTTCCTTTGTTATTCCTTCTTTCCATCTCTGAAAATTTGTGAATCATCCATATTTTATGATAAGAAAATTTGTGTTCTTTTTTATATGATTTATGGAACTTTGTGTCTGTGGAATTATATCTATTATGAAAATGAATGATTCTACTCTACATCTCCTTGGCTCAATATGTATAAGGTTATACTCTGTCATCTATATTTCCTGAAGGTATTGTTATGTTCTTCCTCTCTCATCTCCTTAATTCTTCCATTCTTTCGTATTGATAATCTTTGGGCATAAAACATTTCAAAGTATTAGGAATCCACACTTTGAAAGTTGTACATTTGTATATAAGTTTTGCTGCTTGCTTTCAATAAGGGAGCCTCTCCCATTAAAGAGGAGGGACTTGTTGTCCCTTGACTGTGGTTTGTTAAAGTATCATTTAAAAAACCCAACATGATCCATTTGTATTTTTTCACCTCACGTACCCAAAACAAGTGGGGGAAAACATCAGATGAACCAGTTCACCCTCTTAACAGCCAAATGAAATAGTAACATAAATAAAGATAGTAATAAAAGAACATAAACGAATTATAAAACAGGGATAGAAATAGATATGACCACAAAACATAATATGGTAAAAATTACTTAGAATGGATAAGAATTCCTAGGTGCTTGTGTCCCACATAGGCACTCCTTTACTAGTGGAAAAAATAGTTACAAAGTAGTTTCAATAGTTCCACTATCATAATTTCCCCCAGTTTCAGTATTTACACATCCGGTTTCAGATTGCAATCAATTACTAATAGGAAATAACTACTTAAGAACTAAACTAGGAACCAAATCATGAACTAAATAAGGGAATATAACCTAGGGCATATGCGTGACAAAAACATTCCTAGATATTTTGTGTCACCTGAGGAAAGTTACAAATTAGATTTTTGATCATCTGTAGTGGCACTTATCTATGGGGAAGAATTAATTGTTGGAGGGAAAAATAAAGTAATCTCCTAATACACTTTCACTTAGCAGTAACAAGATGCCTAAATCTCAAGTTTAGTGTTAGACCGCTCAAATCCCTAGTTTGGTGATAGGATTCCCAAATCCTTTGTGTTAATCTAAACAGCTCCTAAGCATCATGTCTACAAGAAAAAATAAAATTCTATCCCTTTCTCTTTCAACACTCCAAGTGTACTCTAGAACCCCTTGGTTTCCAATACACATTTCAATTTTTATACATTTTCCAAGTTTAAGTTCAGTTGCATTTACCTAGAGCATTGAAAACACTTGTTTTATTTAGGAAGTTCTATCCTTTTCCAGTTAAGGAAAAGAACACAAGTAACCATGAAATACATCTCAAGCACGCTCTCGCAAAGGTGACATTCTAAGGAACTAACTTCACACATCATTATCACTCTACACACACAAAGGTCATGCATAGGATTATTATCCCTCCCTCTTCTTATAATTTCATGGTACACTTATTTCTCTATTCCATTCAACACACTACACCACTCATTTGGTACGCTATTGGGTATAATTTTCTTTCAAATCTCCAAGCTATACTTTTATTTTTCTACTTTATGCTAATAAATCCTTATTTACTAACATAACGTGGGGAAAAATGTAGTCACTAAATCACACACTTACTATGTAAATATAGCCTCTAAATACTTCATTTATATGTATGATTCTTAAGTGAGAATTACTCATTAACATCCTTTTAATTTTGTTTGACATTTATTGTATCTGTTTCATCTTTATTGTTTGTTATTTCTAATTGAAAACTTATACTTTTGTATACCAACCGACATCCTACTCAAATATGATTTTACTATTTGAACTTTTTAGTACCTTGTACAAGACCGTTAATTAGGGACAAGAGAATCTTGACACTACTTTCCGCTCTAGGAACATTTGTCCTCTTTACCTCTTTTTCTGATCTTTTGAAAGTTACTTCTTTCTTGTCTTATTTTATCCTTCTTGGTTAGCCTTTCACTTGTTAATAATGAAACTTAATAAAAGTAATAATTTATTTACATTTATTATTTAAACTCAATTTGGGGAAAACATTTTCAAGAGGTACATAATATTAGGAGCTAATAATTTCTATCTACTACACCAATAATTATACTTTGGCATTACATACTTACTTGGATAAAAGATTTTTTTCTAAATTCCATTCCACACATTTGTCTTTGGGATAGACTAGTTGTAGCCCACTATCTCTTTGTGCAAATGAAACTTGGAAAACCTAGCTCAAGGGAAATTATTCCAATCACACACACACACACAATAGAAATGCATTGATTTTGAAATTTAGTGCAACTCTAGGTGACGATAAAATTGTGGTAACTACTGAGGTCATTCCATCTCGAGAGTATGTATATTTTCTATTCATCTAATTTGTGCTTAAGTATTGTGTAACTATCTAGGGTTTATTTTGTAGGTACAAGTGTGACACATCAAATATCATGCAACCTATAGTGAAGAAGGATCAAAACTAAGTGACAAAGAAAGAACCATATCCTGAGTATTTCATTAGAAACCAATGGCTAGATCATACGCTACCTCCTAGATGGCCATGTTCTAGTCTAGGCACTCCTATCCCTTATATTGTTGCATTGATGGCCATGTTATAGTCTAGGCACTCCTATCCCTTAGATTTTTGCAGTCCATTTTTTACATATAGATCTTGTATACCCTGAAATCTTCCCATCCAGATCACTCTTCTCCAGAATTGGTTTAGACCTACAGATAAAAGCTAAGTCATTATACAAACCCTATCTATCACTCTTTATTGCATATCCTTTGGTTGATATTGATTATTTACTATTTTATCTATGTGTTCAGTAGTTTCCTAATATTATATTTAATTTTGTTAAATTGCTTGGAATTGTGATTAATTATTGTGTCTAGTTGTCATGGTTAGACCCACTCTTTTGGATTAAATTGATTTCTAATAGCACAAATCCCTTAAGTGCATCAAAATACCTTGTTAGTAATTATAAAATTATTATGAATAAGTATTTCTATTTTAATTTCATTAATTGGTAGAACTTGGAGGTGTAATGGTTACACCCATAGAAAAATATAAGGATTTTTATACTCATAGAAGAAATTCCAAGATGTAATAAAGAGGAAATAAAACTTGGATAGTAAGTCATGTATGAAGAAGTAATTTTACATGATGGTTTTTTAGAGTTTTTGAAACCATTACGAATAAAAGAAAAAGGATGACAATGAAAACATATTGATCATACAACCAGTAAACTAGTTTGTTAGCAAGAGTGCCACTTCTAGGGGACGCTATTTTTTTATCAAGGATAGATATATACACATTGTTTATACACCATAAAATGAAAATGATGTTATAGAGGCATTGATAGTGAAACTTTGAGGATTATAAATAGTAAACATCTACTAGTGTCTAAACAAACATGAACAAGCTCCCACTCCTAGTATTTTATTCTGAGTAATTGTGAATTTCATTTTAATGAAGATTTTTAATCCATTTTTTATTCTACTAAGAAGATGCAGAGAAAGTGATGTTTGAGATAAATGGAATTAGGAATCAAATCCTCAACCATGTCTAGGTTTAAGACCATGTGTAATTTTTATGGTGATTATATAATGAATTAAAATAGATATCAAACAACTGCAATAGAACATGCATAGTAAGTTATAAGAAGAAAGATAAACCACATATATTAATGAAAACAAAACAAAAGCATTCATTCAAACAACATATAAAGTGGCACCTCCATACCCAATTCTTTCATTTTGTCTCTAATATTGTAGTACAACACAATAGAGAACATTTACTTGAAAGGGAGTGCCAAACCTATTTTACTTGTTTTTTACATGCCATGTTTTTTGAAAATTAGTTTTTATGTTACAATTTTTCTATATCTTTTTTTTAATGTTGTAGAGTCTATATATTAACACATTCAAATTGAATTTTCATCAAATATTTATATGTATTTTGAACAAACCCATTCTATGCATACATTGCCATCATATCAATCCATGGGATCATATTTATTTGAGGAATTTTAAAATAGTTTTTGTACCTTACATATTAAAAATCATTGGATTTGATTAGATGAAATCCCTATAAATAAATTTTTTAAATATTTCACATGCCTTATATATACTTCCTCATTTTTCATTCATATTAGTCAGAGCACTTGCAACTAAAAAAACTTGACAAATTAATGTTTCTATTATGATTTGATGGATCTACATACCTTATTATAAAATTTTTATTTTTCCACAGGTTGGGACCATGTTGGATAAGAAAAACTTATCTGGTGAGGGTGTTTTGAAAAACCATCCATTTACAAAATTCAAATCTCATTACATTGAAAACATACTCATCCCAAAACCAAATAAACATTATTTTGTTGTTGGTGGAATTGTTTCATTTAATTTAGTAGAGAATATTCAAAACATTTACCATAGGTGGAGTGTTATTTTTGGATATTTATTCATCTTGCAACTTCATACAAGTTTTCTTGCCATTGGGAATGTAACCATACACATTGCGTATAATTTTTTGGGTTTACAACTATGTGTGTTTTTTATTGTAATAGTCTAGGAAAAAAAAAAGAGCTATCAAAATACCACAGTATAACTTGCAAAGGAACTGGTAAGAACATAAAACCATATGTACTAAAATAAAAATAAACAAAACCAAGGTTGTCCACTAAAAAGGTCCAAAGCACATTGCCAATTATAAGTTAATAACATCTAAGCACTTCCTCCATGCTTTATTCTTTTCTGATGTCTATAATTTTACAGTGCAACTTTTATATACACCATAAATTGCAATAATGTTGTAGAGGAAGTATTTTTCAAATTTTTTAGTGTTATATATAACAAGCATTTAATTTTGGTAAAGTTTTGTTTGACAAAGATCCCACTCCATAACTTAATTTCGAGTAAGTGTAAATTACCTTTGAACAAGGATTTTTCATCCTTTCTTACGAATGAAAAGTTTAAGATAAAGTGATAGTTTTGAGAGTGATTGAGTTACATAACATGTAGCCATGGTAGTCCCTTAGATGCCATTTGACCAAGATGGTTATTTAAAAAGTGTTCAAGCCTCTTTAAAAACATCATTTATGTATATAATGTATTAATCATTACATTCTTGAAGACCCTTTTTCTTCGACACATTGCAAAGAATATTTTGTGTGCCTTATGTATGCTTCCACATATTTACACATTTGTCAGAACTTAGTAAGACATAAAACTAGAATAAAAACTCCATAGCTTCTCACAGAAGTAGTCTAACACAAATAGAAATATCTGTTGGGCATATTAAAGAAATTGTCCCAACCAAATATTACATTTGCACTTGAAGAATTTCAAGTTTGACACCGATATAGCATAATGGCCAAATATATTCACCAAAAATACCTTAATGCACAAAAACTATCTAGGAATTTGGCAAGTCAAATATGTCATCCAGTCTTCAGAGTCCTATAATTCATGGTGTGAGATACTTATACAAGATTGACTGTTCTAAATGGGTTTTTTCAAGTTAAATAGTCTATCGGCTAAATATTTTTAAGTAAAGAGTATTATATCTATTTATAATTTTTATTTTAAATGTTTATTTAAAAAAAAAAACTATTTTCAATAATAGTATATATAATTTTAATAAAACTCACATGTAAAATGAATAAATAATATTTAATTAATTTATCTTACACTCTCAACTACTAATTTTATTATTTAAATAAATTAAATATTATCGATTTTCTTTCAATAATATTAAAAACATGTGTAATAAGTATGAAAACATACATAATTATTAATAAATTTTGATGCTAAAATTATTAAAACATAGTCAATAAATTATAATATCTGTGAGATTAAAATTATTAATATAAATATCTTAATTTAAAAAAAAAAGAAATTTAGGAGCATTTTAGCAATTTTAAGGTCCCATCTTTATTATTACTTTCTTTAGCAATACTAGCTAAGATATTATAGGATCCCATTGCTGTTTTATAATAATATGTAGGTAAATAAAAATCATATTTCCGTTTAAAATTACCATAAATTATTGGCGGGAATGCATGTTATGTTCTACATGAGTAAAAATCATCTTGTAGGAAGAAATTATTTTTTAGGCGTAGATTCTTTTATTTCTTGTAACTGGCTCCCTACAAAAATAATCATGAGACTTGTTGCTACAAAAAAAATAGGAGGGAAAATCCCTCCATAATACCATGCTCTAATTTATCTATTTTATAAATGTGTCCCCTAAATTATAGCATTTGAACACAAGCTACATTTATATTAAAATTCATAAACCCTAATCTATAATCTTATCCTTACCTTACCAAAATTTGTAAACCAGCTACGTTACCAAATTTTATGAACCCTAATCTCAAATCTTATCTTAATTTATCACTGTATCCCCTAAAAAAGATAATAACAATTTATTATATTTTATTAATTATGTATCTTCTATAACGACTTTTCTTGCCATCTGTTCAATAACGGTAAAATCACCCCCTATAAAATTACATCCTAGCGAGGCTATTGCAAACAAAAACCAACTCGCTGTTCGTGGATCGAGGAGTTTGACACAGTATCGATCGATCGTTATGGCTGCTTCATCCCCATCCACGTGGATTTTCATGTACTGTCTAGTTGCAGGATTTGTTATATGCAATCTGTTTTCCACTCCATGTCATGCCAATGAAGAAGTTGATGCCCTGATTGATGTGAAGAATATGATGCATGACCCTCAGAATGTTCTCCAAAGTTGGGATCCATTCCTTGTCGATCCCTGCACCTGGTTTCATATCACCTGTGACAACAATGGACGTGTTACCAGGATGTAAGTTTGTGTATATAAATATATACTTTCTGCCATGGAAACTTTTATTGCTTCTTATAACATTACATTTTCTGACTTATATTTGATGTCTATAAATTTACAGAGATTTGGCACTTAGTGGCCTTTCTGGTACTCTCTCACCACGGATCGGTGATCTTCCCAACTTGCAGTACCTGTAAGCTTATTATCCCAATTAGCGTACACAATATAGGGCTTATTTGGTATAAGATTCATTAGATTTTTGCTAAGGTGAAGAGTGTTACAGCTTTACATTGTTATTTCAGGCATTTATTTCGCAATTTATTGAGTGGAAATTTGCCAGCAAGTTTGGGGAAGTTAAAAAATCTCATTGCCCTTACTGTTAATGGCAACAAGTTTTCCGGAAACATACCCACTTCGATTACCCAACTCTCACATCTGCGCTTCCTGTAAGTTATCACATATGTAGTGAATATGATAGAAATGATGTATTTTTATATCTTCAACCCGTACCTTTTGGGATTGACAAGTTATTTTTATATCTGTAATTTCTCAGAGATCTTTCAGACAATCAACTCAGTGGCCCTGTTCCAACAGGAGGATCGCTCTCAAGATTTGGTTACGATAGGTAACCACATTTTCATTTGGTTCTTTTGTATTGTGATATCAGATATATTTGGATGGCTTAACATGGACTGTGTGTTGTTTCATGTTATTTGGTACATGAAATGAAGTTTTAAAGGCAATCCAAGGCTTTGCGGTGGTGTTGTGCGCAAGCCATGTCGAACCAATTAATGAAGTGGACAGCCATACGATCCATCCTGAGCTATAGATGTTATGTTTAAGAAAGTTATGACAGTAAAATTGCATGCCACTCACTCATTAGAGGACGCATGGCAATCACTTTAGTAATAATAAACATATTATCACTAGATAACCAAATAAGACTTATTATCGATAGGCCTCTTTTATTTGTTCCATTCTCAAAATCTATTAGAGGCGAAGAATTTGTTATTACACAAAAAAAAAAACTGATTTTAAATTTATAACTATGTCAGCCTTTTTATAACCAGAAAGCATATTATTATTGGTTACCGTACATTTTACAACTAGCAATGGTGTTTATATGTGCAATGGCGGTAGTGTTGTGCAGTAGTGTTGTGCGCAAGCCATGTCAAACCAATTGCATGCCACTCACTCATTAGAGGACGCATGGCAATCACTTTAGTAATAATAAACAGATTATCACGAGATAACCAAATAGGCCTCTTTTATTTGTTCCATTCACAAAATCAATTTGAGGCGAAGATGTTATTACACAACAAATATTTTGATTTTAAATTTATAACTATGTCAATCTTTTTATAACCGGAAAGCATATTATTATTGGTTACTGTAGATTTTACAACTAGCAATTGCGTTTATATGTCCAAAGACCATAATGGAGGTCGAAAATGGATTTACAATTGCATTATAATGTAAAATGAAATCTAATGTTTTTTTTTTCTTGATGTATTTGATTACGTAAAATAAGTAATTTTGTAGGAATATAGTTAGTAATATAATTAGGTAGTCTCCATACAAGTTATATCATTAGGTTATTGACAGAATCTCCAGCAAGTACAAAACTTACAAAATAAGAATGGTATTTTTTCAAAGAGAAGTATGAATATAATCATAGTGAAGAAAAGATGAACAAAACACACAAGAATAATATAGAGATGAGCCATTGTAATTTACACTTTTTTATGTTATTATGAGTATTGGAAAAGGAACAATGTTTTGAATCTAGGCACATTTGTATTTTGTATAAAAATGGTGGTCTTTTCCATGATATTGTTAAGATATGTGGAGGTTAATTAATGATTTAATTGTTGAAGTTAGAGTGAAACTCAATCATTTCACACATTATATCTAATGTCAATTGGTGTCTTTTCTATAATGTTAAACTTTATAATTTATGTATTGAAAAGTAATTTTTATTGGAATGTTTCTATGATTATCTCTTGTAAGTTGTGTAATTGATATCTATTTTATATTTTTGTCATCCCATCATGGTGCTCATGTGGTTTTCAAAGTTGAAAACAACATACTATTACAACAAAGATGCGAATAATATGTTCTTAAGTAGATTTTAAGTGGTGGTTATTAGGTTTGGTTGAATTTTGTCTTTTTCATTGTTATACATGACTACATGAAATTGGCATGTTATGTGATTTCAACATATATATATATATATATGTTGAAATATTAGGTAATGTAACCAAATTTTCAGTTTGATATACATGAATAAAAGAATTGAAATAAGCTTGTTTTTTATATCAAATATGTTATATTGGACATAGATGGTGTAAAAACTAAGGTCCCATTTGCCTTTTTTTGTACATTTATTAGGCACATAACAACGGCCCATATATATATATATGTTGAAATGTTAGGTAATGCAACCAAATTTTCAGTTTGATATACATGAATAAAAGAATTGAAATAAGCTTGTTTTTTATGTCAAATATGTTATATTGGACATAGATGGTGTAAAAACTAAGGTCCCATTTGCCTTTTTTTGTACATTTATTAGGCACATAACAATGGCCCATTTAAACATGTCATTTCTAAGTGACATTTATAGATAATTTTCCAAGATTTAATAGATGTATTTTCTATATGACTCAATTTAAACTTGTATCATGTTATTAACATGCTCAATCTCATTTTTTTCTCAAACATTTAACTTTTTGGGTTATTTCCCCTTTGATTACATCGGAGGTGTTTACAATTGAAATGAACCTTGCCCCCTTTGACAACTATTAGAAATATGACGGTGGAGATTTGCTTTCGGCAATGCGTTGAAAATCAATGGTAGCTGTGGACTGTTTGTGGCTATGTGTACATATGTCAACATTAAATGTAAAATGACTCTACGATGAGAACCAGAAAATGCCTTATGCATCGATCAAGCCACACCATGTTTTTATCTGTCATTGCGGACTCAATGCGAGGTCTAGAGACCCTCTGTATGTTGCATTCTCTACAAGGTATTGTGACTGATTCTACTTGTGTTTAGTTCATTGGCCTTTTCGCTGTCTTGGGATTATTCCTAGAGAGGAAGGAAGAAAACAAAACGATGGTGAATATTTGAATAAAGGAAGCCATGGTGCCCAAATTTGACTGCATGTCCAATATTATTGAAAATGGCTCTAATATCAAATCCTGGGATGCTTGGGATGATACCCAAAAGACCCATCTATCTATGTCTTTTTCTTCAGCCGATGATGATGAATCACTCTTTGTGTTGGTCCAAAAATAGTCCAATTACATACCCATGCAAGACTATCGGGATTGGTTTAGGAATTGAACTCTAGACCTCCACACATGCATGGATGCCGTCAAATGGATTCTCAAGGTATTTAACTTGTTTCCTCATTTAGTTTAATGAAATAAGATGGCATAAAAATTGGTCTTTTATTGGAGATTGTTTCTAAGGTTGTTCAATTTTATCTTGATTGAAAAAGGATTTGGGTGTAGAGTTTTAAGTTTGGGTGTAGGGATATTGTACTGGGTTATCTATGTTTGTATTTTAGTGAAATTGGTCTATATACTTGTTAAAATGTATTCATTTGTTTACTAAAAGATGGATTGGATGTGTATTTGCGTATCAAGTTTTTGTACTCATTTAATAGTTTGGGTGGAAGAATAATGTACCAGATTATCTGTGTCACTGTAGTTTAGCCAAATTGTCCTATAGACCTATCAAACATTATTTACTTGCTTAGAGGATTGATTTTTTGGGCATTTAGTTTTAGTTGGATTGAAATTGTATCTGGGTGCCCAGTTTAATCCCTGGTTTAAGACTATTATAGCTTATCTCTTGAGATGTCTGTGTTAAGAAAAATTGGTCTGGACTTTGTACATATATCATACTTTCAAAGTGTGTTTACTTGTTTCAAAGATTCATTGTTTCTAATTCAATATTTCATGTTCCTAAAGTTTGGTTTGGCCTAATATCATACCGATTGTTTTAGGATAATATCAGGATATCTGTGTATGTGTGCAGGTGCATTGATTTTATAATTTTGGGTCCCTAACAGGCTACTTGGCTGTTAATTACCTAGATTGGTTCCTATCGATGTATAAATTGTTAGTAAGTAATCTAGGGGAAGATAGTGTTGAATTTTTTGTGTGTTTGAAATCGTGCGCTCTTTTTCGGTAAAGGGTTTGTTGTTTCTTTGAATTGTATGTACAAAAGGGAAATATAAGTTCTTGAGCATTATTCCAACAAGGTACCTGCAAGGCTTAGATTTTTCATATGGTCTTTGTTGCTTGCATGTCTCGCATTGCTAAAATGGCGAACACCCACTTTCCTCTTCTCCTTGATTTGCAGGAAACAACATGACTAAAAAGTACTCTATTTATTAGAACAAGACATTGTAGATGAAAGGTCTAATGTGATGTTTTCTCTAATATATAGAGGGAGGATGCAAGTTTCATATTTGATGCTCACATTCAAAGAATGGAGCTTCTGATCTTGAGCACACTACAATGGAGAATGCCTTTGGTTACACCATTTTCCTTCGTGGATTGTTTTTCTTTTTGTGCCATTGAAAGAAGTAATGATCCTCTAGGAGCTCTCATTTTTCTCAAATGTTGTAGTTGCAAATACCTTAGTAGATATGTATGCAAAATGTGGAATCATACCCAAGGCACATTAACTGTTTGAAAAAGTGCCTCAAAAAATGTAGTCTCATGGAATGCCATGATTTTAGGATACACAAAAAATGGATTTTGCAAGGATGCTCTTGAACTTTTTGAAGTGATGAATCACTTTGAAACATACCCTGACCATGTAACCTTCACTTGTGTTTTATTAGCATGCAACCATACAGGTTTAGTGGATTAGGGTTGTAAATATTTCAATCACATGAATGAATTTTATTATATTACAACTATAATTGGTCATTATGTGTGCATGATTGACCTTATTGGTCATCCTGGCTATCTTGAGGAAACTCTAAACTTTATCATAAAAATGCCAATCAAATAGGTGTCCGTTGTGTGGCCGTGTTTACTTGGTGCATGAAGAGCACATAGGAATACAAGGTTAGGATTATTTACAACAACTATTCTTTTGGATTTGGATCCTCAAAATGTCGAGGCTTATGTTCTTCAGTCACACATCTATGCAAAAGTGGGCAAGTTGGGTGTAGTTCAAATGGTAGGGAGATTGATGAAAAAAGGAATTAAAAAGATACATGTATGTAGTTGGATTGAAGGCCATAAAATGGTACATGCTTTTTTTGTAGAAGACAAATGACACCCATAGACATAGGAAATTCATGCAATGTTGGAGAAATTATCTTGGGAGATGAAGGGAGCAAGATATTTTCTAGATTTAGAATATCTACTGTTTGATATGGAAAAGGAGGAAAAATAATTGTTCTTCTGCCACCATAGTGGGAAGTAGGCAATTGCATTTGAATTCTTAAACATGTTCTATGGGACAACTATTAGAGTAGTTAAGAACCTTCACACATGTGTTGACTGATATAGTGCAACTAAATTTTTCTCCAAAATTGTTGTAAGAGATGCAAATCCGTTATATCATTTTAAACAAGGATAATGTTCTCTTGGAGATTATTAGTAATGCTATGTGAAGCAAGTATGTAAAACCAGATTGTAGTGCCCACTCCTCTTCAACACTTTTCATATTTTGATTTTGATTACTATGGACTATAAACATGGACTTTAGTATGTTATTTCGGTTTAGCATGATGATAGATGGTAGAGATATTTTGACTATCGATATGTTGTGATTCATATTATGGTTGTATGGATTCTTAGAGGCATGGATAGACATTCTGCATTGATGATGATGATGTGTTGATTAAATTATATACATATAAGATCAGTTCAAACACCAAAACATATTCAATACGACGGAAATTCAGAATGTTTTGGTGTTTGAACTGATCTTGTGATCTCACTGATATTGATGAAATGGTAGAATGGAGATGTTTTTGTAATCATTAACAAATGATAGCATTGCTTAGCTTTGATGATGAATTCATTATATGATGATGTTTATTGATAGATGTACATGTATTTTATTATTGATATCTTTAATACGTCCATGAGGCCGAAGGAGGTATTGTTTAATTTTTATAGGTGATTATATCACAACAAACAAAAGGGGGATATGAGACCAACCATAATGGAATATTGGATGGATACAACCAAGGTCACAATGGAATATTTATCTTTAGTTTTATTCTTGTGTGTTGTTAGATTGTTAGGAGGTCCCCATGGGCGAGATGACCTAAAATTGTGACCATGGGCTATGTGTTTTTTTCCCTTTCCTTTTTATTATGTTGTGAGTATGTGCTTTATT
This sequence comes from Taxus chinensis, assembly GCA_019776745.2. Classification (NCBI taxonomy): domain Eukaryota; kingdom Viridiplantae; phylum Streptophyta; class Pinopsida; order Cupressales; family Taxaceae; genus Taxus; species Taxus chinensis. Next base: position 713,260,307 of record CM034146.1, on the reverse strand, counting down.
TTAGTACTGTGATTTACTTTATTATTATTATTTAATGTGCTCTATTTAAGCTAATTAATATTTTTAATTAAAGTAATTTGAGATGTGACCAAGGGGTCTTTAATTTTGGTAGATTTTCCTTGATTTTATTTTGGAGTTGAAAGGATTTTTATTGGTTTAAGTGTTGTGTACTCAAACTTGCATGTCAAATTCGGATTTTGGCTTAAGGGCCATTTTTGGAGGCTTGTGGGACAAGTTAAGCTTATCCCACACCTCTTAAATTCATCTACTAACTATACCTATGGGTTAAGGGGTAAAAATAGACCCCATTATGTGATTTGTAAGGTAAAAGGTGATATTTATTGCACTTTCTTACATGAGATTCTAATTGCGTCCTTTAGAGGTGTGGGTAAAGTTCGTGTGTGTAAGAGGTTTGTCATTTCCTCAACCATGAATTTATTAACCTTGGATTTGATGTTTGAATTTTTGATGTGGACTTGATAAGAAGTGATTTGACATCTTACATGGAGCCATCTTGCCCTCCTCTCCACTTTTTCTATATATACAAGTTAATTTGATGGTTTTGGGGTTACTCAATTTTTTTGTGCATGGTTATTTTGGAGTTTTTAGCTTGAGTTGCTTGCTTGGATTTGGGCTTGAGCTTGGAAGGATCTTAGAGTTGTGATTTTTGATCAAGTTTCATGCAATGGCAAGGTAGGAACTTCACCCACACAATTTATTTTTATATATGTGTGTGTATGTAAATAAATTAATGTTGTGTGTGCATATTTTTGGGCTTGGGTAGTATGTCCTTAAGTATGGTGTAAGAGAAGGTTTATGGGGATCTTTTGGAGGGAGGCATAAGAGTATTGTTACATATTTTTGGAGGGAGTTAGGTTGGGTGCCCCACCTTTTAGATAAGAAAAATGATTACTTATCTTATAAGTTTTATTTAAGGGAGGCATAAGAGATTGTCTGAAGCATAAGAGATTGATGGAGGCATAAGAGAATTTAAAAGAGGCATAAGAGTCTTTTTTTGGGTTTCTTTTGTGTTTCGGAGCCTTGTTTGGAAAAGTTGCATTCTTTGATATGGTTACTGTTGTGCTTTTGTGTGTGTTGAAATATTGTTGGCATGTGTGTTATATTGTGGAAGAATTTGTGAAAGTTGTCATTGGTTGTATCCATTTCTTATTGCTCTACGGTTGGGGCTCAGGGGTCAATAAGGAGAATAGATTCTTATCCTCATTAGATTATTGGTTGGGTGGAGAGTGTTGCCTACTCCCCTTATTTGTTGTGTTGCTTGAAGAGAAAAAAATGGTGGAGCTCAAGTTGAAGATTTGGACTTGGAGTATTTTGCAGAAGACAAAAATGAATCCTACATTTGTATAATTTAGCCATGTTGTTTCCACTTAGAGTGGAAGGCTTGAAATTATTGCATTTCAAAAGAAATCCTTGTAAATTATATTTATCAAGTTACAATGTTGTAGTTGAAAGGAATAAGGTTAAGTTGTATTTTTGGTTGGAAATGAAACTCTCCAAATTTTAGACTTTATTAAAAGTTGCAATATGTATTATTGTGAAGGAATGACAATATTGTAAATAAAGTGTTGTAGACTTCCTTGGTTGTATTGTTTGCAAGTTTGAAATAAAAAAGGAGTTTATTTAAGTGTGTTGTATCTTATTCTTCCCAAAATTTTACATTTTATTTCAAAGAAAAGATGCTACAAATTTAATGTTTTAATCAAAGAAATGAATAGGATGTTCTTCATAGTTGTTTTCTTTCTTAAAACAGTTTATAAAACTATGTTCTTGATATATATATATATATATTCTTATATATATCCTTTTTTATAGTATTATACCCTCCACAGTGACCGGTACCAATCTGCTTAACTGACATTGGTAGACCCTGTACTGACATCGATCACTGTATATTGTTATAGTTTTGGAAAATTTAACTTCTAGCTTAAGTTACTCAATTTGATACCTAGAACACAGTGCACAACAACAATGGATATCTTCCTCATATTTTTCAGATTCATTCAGAAGAGTATGAATGAAAATATATAGATTTGTGCTTAATATATCAAATCTATAGTACCTGGCATTGGCTACTGTATCGGTGTCGACATACCTATGACCAGCACCGGTCACTGGAAGTTGTATGCAAAACACACTTTCCACTTTAAATTTAGAATTTTTTACATTCTGAACAAACTAGAGAATTCAAAGACTGTGATAAACTATAAAATGACCCAGGAATGTATATAGATGGATATATCAAGGATATATTCATTTGTATACAATGGTTATAAAATTTTCTAGATTTACCAGAACTAGCACCTGCAGTGGAACCGGTGTTGGTAGCTCAGTGCGTATGATGGCCAGTCAAGTGACCGCCACCGGTCACTTGTGTGCCAAAACAGTTTTATAAAAATGTGTTTTTGATCAAATGAGTAACTGAAAAGTATATTTTTCGGAAACCTAAATGTAGATCCAACCACATAATGAGTATATATACATGTATATACATATATACAAGCATGTATATATGTATATGAGTGTATATCCTCATAGATCAAATGGAGTGAGGGTTTTCCCCAAATAATGAACTCAAAGAATGTAAACAACCAAATAGTAAAACCAGATTCATGGTGGAATTTATACAAGAAATAAACCCATGAATACACTAAACTAAATGAAGAGAAGAATGGAGGAATATTTTCCCATTTGCAAACTAGATCCAAAGAAATTCCTCCATGGTTTCTCCCATACTTTCATGGCTTCCTCTACTCCAACCTGCAAAAAAAAGAAAAGAAAAGAGAAAAAATGAGGAAACTAGGGCAAGAAAAACATTAAAAGGATATCTTAAGGATGATTAGGGTTAGAAAGAGAACCTAAGATCTAAGGGCCTAAAATGAATGAATTTAAGTTTTGGGAATCAATCCTACAACTTTTAGGTTAGGGTATTTTTATGGGAAATTTGTTTTAATTAAATGTATGTGTAATTTGTGAATGGGGCCACCTAGGGACTTAGTGTTTTAAGTTAAAATGTAACCCTCTTATCATGGTTTTAGTAAATCATTAAATGGAATTAAAAATATAGTAACTAAATAATGGCATTGTGAATGGACAGTAAAGATAATGACTTAAGGGGGTTGATTTAACCAAGGATAAATGTTATAAGTGTGGAGTATGGATATTAATTTCCTAAAGGAATCAAAATTAATCTAAGTAAGGAATTTATGGATGCATTGCCAGAAGATTATAACTGGAAACAAATTTAGAAATAGATTAATAATTTTTAACTATTAATCTAGGTTGGATCAACCTAATGTAATGAAGAAAATTATTGGTAGGAGTTAATTAAATGTACTATAGGGTTTAACACCCTTGTAACCCTTTAAACATTTATTTTTTCCAAAATTTCCTAAGTAATTATTTAAGATTTAATGTGATTTGGAACGTCAAAAATGTGGCTATTACACTTGGTATTAGAGTCATGGGTTCAACACTTGCACCCTCGCCACACTTGGAAACAATCAGTGAACTTAGTACGACTCTAAACTTAGAACACATGACATTGTGATAACTTAAAGCATATGATATTAGAATACTGAAACAAAACGTAGATGATGATGAAATAAATCTCATCTTGGTCTATGCAGGAGGCACAAACTAGACGATGAATTCTTGCACGTCGAGTTATATCTATCACCTCAAAAGCAGGTTGTTTCCGCTATACTTCTACAGATCTTACTGACCTTACAAGAGGTTAATGTAAGTATACGAGGTGGAGCAGTAGGGCCATGACCTAGCCAACATGATAGGGAGCCATCACATGAGACTCAGTAACCTTCATGACACAACGAGGAGTATAGAGCAGAGAAATCCCATGTGGAGTTAGCAGGACATTGTTTACCTCAGAGGGTACATGGAGATAGGGCTACAGGACATAGAGAGAGATATAGGAGCCTTAGACAGAGAGAATTATTATGATGAGAGACCTTGAGGAAGACAATCTACAACAGTAGATCATATAAGGGAGATCCTAAAGCTACGCTCATCTTACTTTTCTAGAGACACTGGGGGATTTTAGGAAGAGGCATGGTTGGTTAGCTTGAGCAGGTGCTTCAAGATATGTCTATGTACCAACAACACGAAGGCTCGTGTTTCCATCCATCTTATAAGAGATGGAGTGAATAATTTTTTGGAGAATTGAGTAGCAGAAGCTCTATGTGGATTCATAAATAGTTATATGGGAGTTCTTTGCAGAGCATTTCAGGAGTCGATACTTATCTAGATGATTTATTCAGTAGAGGATCGATGAGTTTCATGATCTACGAAAGGATAACATGACATTGACAGAGTATGAGAGAAGTTTTTTGGATTTTCTTCAGTATGTCAACTACATGTAGGATATGTAGGTTAGGATCTAGAGGTTCATCAGGGGCCTAAACCTAGATTTGGGAGGAGCAGTGTATATTCATTGTTCGCAGACTTTAGCTAAGGCCGTAGAGAATGCCTACATTATGGAGGAGACAAGGGGGGAGATATAGTAGGTTAGAGACCGAGTGAGAAGCCATATTTAGTAGATGCAGGAGAGTGGATTGAGGGGGGCATCTCCCCCTCCTTGTGGTAGACATGATTTAACATAATCTTCTTTCAGGCCACCACAATAGCCGCCTCAATAGTAGCAGGAGAATACTCATCCACTGTTTAGACCTCCACAAAGATTTGATACTCAGAGGGGACAGAGTATGGAACCTCCTCCTAGAGGACCCGTCAGGACACATGGGCCACCTAGAGCTCAGTCATCTTGAGCTCGTCAGCAGGGACCTCAATAGTCCATGGAAGGATCATGAATATCCATAACACAAACCACTAGAGTAGTTTTCAGAGCCGCATCTAATTGGAGGGGACGAGGTAGTTGTTACAGATGCGGTGTACAGGGGTATCATTAGATAGAGTGTCTGGAGAACCCTAATAACAAGGGTAAGGGACATATTTCATATCCTACAGTAGGTGATATGAATAGGAATCACAAGATATATGCTGTGATTGATAATTGCTAGGTTGAGCACCAAGGCATAATTATCAAAAAATTTAGGAAGCATTGGTGGTATTTCTACCTCTATGTTATTTGATTCAAGCTCCTCAGATTATTTTATTTCTCCTTCATGAGTAGAGTGATGCAAGCTGGTGGGAGTTAGGAAGGATTTTAGTTGGGATGTTGAGATGGCTTCTAGAGCCAAGCTCTCAGTGGACTCCTTAGCTAAGGAGTGCGTATTTTACCTAAGACCCTTCACCATGAATTTGGATCTTTGTGTCCTTCTCTTGGGTTCATATGGAGTTATCTTGGACATGGATTGGTTATCTTCCCACAGAGCTAGAGTAGATTATTAAAGAAAGGTTATATATTTTTTTGATAATGTGTGAGTTGAGTCGGTGATTGCTGGAGTTAGGATACCTATATCCATTCGCACCATATCTGGTATGTAGCTTAAGTTTTGTGCACAACGAGGTTGTTAGTTGTATGCTATCACTTTTAGTGATAGGTCAGAGGATGAGTCTAGTGGGCCATCACTTGATGGATCACCCTATTTTGAGGGAGTTTTCTATTTTTTTCCAGGGATTTTCCAGGTCTACCTCCCTCACATGAGATAGACTTTCATATTGATTTGGTTCCTGGATCGGAGCCTATCTCATGCATGCCATATAGGATGAATACCCCTGAGCTTTGTGACCTCAAGTTGCAGTTAGAGGGCCTTCTTGAGAAAGGCATAATTCATCCTAGTGTATCTCCTTGGGGTGCACCAATTATTGTTATCTCTAAATCACAACACCCTATTGTTTACACAAGTGTGCATGCTTTAGCTCATAGTGTGGTTGGATAACATGGGTATTATCTCCAAGTTGTGGGACTTGCTACATGAGATAGAACTCTAGAGAAATTTGGTTCTTACTCCTAAACTACCTGCCACAATCTACTCTAATGATGGAAAAACTATCTAATCCTAATCTAAATTTCCAAGGGAATGGGGAGAGAGAGTACATGAAAAAAGCCTACAATAAAGTGGTGATACACCTAAAAAGGAGGGTGTGAGAATAGTATCCAATGTGTGAAAAACAAAAGTAAAGTGCATACTAGAAGGGGTGATAACAGTTCTCCACATTCCAGCAAATGGAATCACAACAATATTCCATACATGCACAATGAGAATGAATCCCTGTAGAGTATAAGATAGACATAATATATATACAATGATATTGAAGGGGGGAGAGGAATATAAACAAACACAACAGGAGAAGAAGTATCCACAAACTTGTATTTATTGCTTCATTGATATGCACAATCCAATCTATTACAGAATAAGGACCTAGATCACCATGCAAGGAGTCCAATACAAGGGCCTGCAGCACATTGGCTTCACAAAAAATTTTTGACAGAGTTTTTCTACTCAAAACTATCTCCCTTTACAATGATCCCAACACTCCAATTTGTAGAAATTTGAGAAGAGAGAGAGAGAGAGGGAAAATGAAAATCCCGAAATTTGTCCTTCAACCACTTACAAGATGTCATAAATGGATTGAAATGATGGTATGTTGCTTGAAAAAGGCCCCCATACTATTGCATAACTTGCAATAGTGAATAATGTCTACCCATGCTTCATTAATGCATCTCAGCTACCAAATCAAATCAAATCATTGTTCTGAACTGGGCCCGTTTTCTACAAAATCATGATTGATTCCTCATCTAAATCCAAATTTATTTATTTCTTTACATCAGGCTTGGAAACATGATTCAAATGGTACCAATTTTTTGCATTTTCATTGATAATTGCAAACATTATGGCCTTCTGAGTGTAGACAGTTGTTTTGGGTCTGCCAGGCATTTCTGTCATTTAACGGGAATGAGCATCTGATTGATTGGAGCTGAACATGTTTCCTTTATTTTCATATACCTAACCTTGTTAAAAATAATAAATCATACTTCTATGGTGTAGAGGACATCATTCTCATTCCAAAAAGTCAATTTTTGTGAAAATCAGAGCTCGGGGTCAAAAGTTATGGCCGTTTGAAGTTTGGGGTTTGATTTGCATTGTTTTCCCTTGCATGTGGATATATTGGGTATATTGGGTCCTTACGTCCCAGTTCTCCTAAAAAAAATTTTCCGCTTCACCCCGCAAACTTCCTTCCTATCAAAATTTTTGACAAAATCGGGTCCTTAACGAACTCGTGTCCCGCGTGTCCCGCTGTTGACTGGGCCGTCGAGGTTGTTGACTGCCGCTTCACCCGCACTACTTTGTGATGGAAGTTTTTAGTGATATGGATCCCATGTGTCCTACGTGAAATTGTGTGTCCTAGACCAAAAATATCTGACTTAGCCGATTTGCTCTTGGTGTGGCGATTTTAGATTTTTAGGTCCCGGCTGTCTTGACATCCCGCGGACTGTCTAGGACATTTCGACCCAACTTCACTAAATCTTTCCATTTGAGCCATTTTGGGAAAATCAGGCTTTCAAGTCTCAACTTTCCCACCCGTACCTTGTGCGGCCTGTGACAAAGAAAGCCGAATTGACTGATTCCTTTGTATTTCATCTCTGAACTTGGTACGATGAACCTTGGTACAATCCACCTTGGTTCCATCCGCAGCTCTCAGACCCGATTTGCATTAAAATAGGCCTGCAACCTCATTTTTTGTAACTTTTCTAGTTTCTTGGATTTTTTGCTTAGATAGGGAAGTTAGAGAGGAACCAAAGGGAATCCAAAAACCTGATTTTTGGGCCTCAGACCATTTCTACTTGCTCAATCTTGAAGAAATGATGCAGGTTATCAAAATTACCTTTAGGGGTGAATTTTGGATAACAATTATTTTTGTGAAGAAGGATGGATCCTTGAGATTGTTTATTGATTACCACCAGCTGAACAAAGTAATGATCAAGAATCGTCACCCCCTTCCACGTATCAATGATTTGTTTGATCAGATGAAGAGGGCGACAATGTTTCTCAAGATAGATCTTAAGTCGGGTAACCATCGGCTAAGGATCGCGGAGGAAAATATTCATAAGATAGCCTTCAGTGCATAATATGGCCACTATGAGTTCATGGTTGTGCCATTCAATCTAATGATTTCCCCCACAGTGTTCATGAGTTTAATGAATGGGGTACTCAATACATTTTTAGATCATTTCGAGCTTATATTCCTTAATGATATATATACACTCATGAACACGTGAGGAACATGAGGAGCACCTTTGAAATGTTATTCTATGTCTTCATGAGTAGCAGATTTATGGGAACTTGGAGAAGTGTGCATTATTTCAGTATGAGGTTGAGTATCTTAGCCGCATTATTTCTATGGAAGGTGTTGCAATAGATCCTTCCAAGATTAGATCTATTTTGGATTGGCTTAGTACCAAATAATGTGACCAAGGTGCACAACTTCAAGGGATTGGTAGGCTATTACAAGAGATGTTTTTAGGATTTATAACGTATTGTGCATTCCATCACTTCCCTTCAGAGGAAAGGGAATAAGTTTTTTTGGTAGGACAAATGTGAGCAGGCCTTCAGGAGATTGAAGGAATGCCTTACGACAACACCTATTCTAGCAATTCTAGATGCACATAGAGATTTCTTCATGTGTACAAATGCTTCTTTGGCATGAGTAGGAGGTGTGTTGATGCTGGATGGCCATGTAGGATCCTTTGAGTCTCACAAACTTAAGGATTATGAGCTCAATTAGAAGACTTGTGACCTTGAGGTTGGAGTAGTTGTGCATGCTTTGGTGTGTTGGAGAAATTTCCTTTTAGGAAAGAGGTTCGTTCTCAAGAGTGATCACTTGAGTCTTCAACATTTCTTCACACATCCTAATCTCAATGCCTGTAAATGGTGTTGGATGGAGCTTCTTTGTGAGTATGATATAGAGATAAAGCACGTGAAGGGGAAGGAGAATTTGGTTGCAGATGCCTTAATTCGTTGGAGGAATTTGGTTATGGAGACAACCATTGGTAAGGACTTGATGACTAGGATCTTACAACAGCTCCCTCATGAAAACTTCTACCTTTCAGTTAGAGCAGGGATCGAGTCTTAGAGACCTCTTAAGGGGAAGTTTGAGGGATTTACATTGGAGGCAGATGTTCTTCTATGACACAAAGTTCAGATTTATGTACCCAGAGATGGATGATTGAGGTAGGATATCCTTGTTAAGGCACATCGTGCACCCTATTCAGCCCATCCACGGGTGAAGAAGATGTACACCACTTTGAGGCAATTATACCATTGGAGAGGACTTCAAAGGGATGTAGCTTATTTTTTGTCTCGTTGTTTGGAGTGATAGAGAGTGAAGGGTCGAGCATCATCATCCAACTGGCCTTCTTTACCCACATGCCATACTAGAGTGGAAATGGAACAACATTTACATGGATTTTATAGTAGGGCTACCTACGTCGAGATACTACCACGATGCCATCATGGTCACGATGAATAGATTGATGAAAATGGATCATTTTTCTCCAGTAAAGACCACATATATAGCCAATGCAGTGGTAAAGTGTACTTGGATGAGATTTTCAGATTGCACGGGATTCTGTGGAAGATCATTTATGAGCATGATCCCTTATATACATCACACTTGTATACTACCATGCAGTATGCCGTTGGGACGAACATCAAATTTAGTACAACCTATCATCTAGAGACAAATGGATAGAATGAGTGGGTGAACCTAATTTTTGAGGACACGCTTCAGATGTACGTCATTTATCATGAGTCGAGATGGGAGAAGTATTTATAATTGGTTGAGTTCACATACAACAAACATTTTTAGAGTTCTATTAGTATGGCTCCATTTTAGGTGTTATATGGTAGGGAGTGCATGACACCTTTGAGTTTGGATATACTAGAGGACAGAGTATCTCTTGGGCCAACTATGTTATAGGACATGGATCAATAGGTTGTTTTGATCTGATAGAGATTGTAGGAGGCACATGATAGACATAGGAAGTATGTAGATCTGAGGAGAGTTGACCGTACTTATAAGGTGGGAACTGTTATGGTGAAATCATAACACCCCTGAATGCTTTCCAGTGGATGGTTGAGGTAGTCAATTTGATTTTTCAAACATGGAGTTATCCCAAAGTGTGGGAATTTGTAATTGGGATAGCCCTCCGGATGAAGGGAGGTTCATATTCCTCTATTATGATGCACACATCCAAATTGTAGAGGATCCACTCTAAAATATACTCTAACTTGCCAAAGAGATAGGGTTAAGAATATTACAAGAAATTAAACCTAAACTAATAGAGGTGATGCAACAAAAGGAATGATGGACACCTACTTTTCATGGAGGTGGAAACCACAATTAGATGTAGAAGGGTGAAAATACACCATAACTAAATCCACTGATGAGAATCCACTAACCATTAAATAAAAACCATTAGACATGTAATACAATAACCATGCACAGATAACTAAGATTGGAATGAGAGATCAGAAAGATGTAATGAACATAAGAGAGGGTTGAAATTCTTCCACAAACATCTATTATTTACCCACAAATTTGATATAGTGAATTACAATGGCCAAGAGGGAAAGATTATATTTACAGTTTAGATGGGAGGTTTGAGCTCCACAAATTCAATTACAGACAACAGAAGAAGGGAGGGTGCAAATAAAAATTATCCAACATTAGAACAATGACCCTCCATACAATATATAGTAGGAATGAGAGAAGGGAGAGAGGGAAGAAACTCGAAATATTTCTTTAACTACCCTAAAATGCATTCAATTCACTTATAACAATGATGGGTGCCACTGCAAATCCCATACCTCATTGGAATTTTCCTTGTTGCAGAAGAAAGGAAGCCCATACCTCATCATTGTGGTATGTGAAAAACCTGAAAAACACCCCCTAAAATGGTAGACTGTATTTTTTCATTTTGAAATATTCAGTCCAAAATGTCCTTTCTTGTGCAAATCTGAGCTCCCAGTCCAAATTTATGGACATATGAAGATTAGGGTGCCATACTGCATTAAATACGAGTGATTGGCTCTGTTTCTTCAGACTTTGAAATGCATCGCAACCTCTAAAATCTGAAATTTCAGACTTTCAAGCATTTTTATTTGGAGGTTGATGTTACTATTCATTCAGTTGGGCGTGTGAAACCTCCAAAACTCCGTAACTCCGAAGTCCAAAATTCAAACTTTGGGTTTCAGAACTTGCACCTTTTAAAACCGTGACACTATTTATCCTACCAATCCACTAAAACCTTTGAACTTCTAAAACTCTGAAGTCTAAAATTGAAACATTGGGTTTCAGACCTTTCTCCTTTTGGGCTTCTTGCTGACTCAAGCCCAAAACAAACCCCCGAAACTGGGACTTTCGAAAGTATGAAATCGGGACCTTCGAAAGTCCAAAATCGGGACCTCCGAAAGTCTAAAATTCCCATCGTGTTTACCCCGAACTCAAGTTTGACCCCGAAAAACCAAACCCTTTCGAACTTTAAGTTTTTGGGCTTTCGAGCATTTGCTCATGCTTTTACATTTGTTCAGTGAAGACCCACGAACCTCTAAATCTCTGAACTTCTGAAGTCTTAAATTTTTACTTTAGAGTTTGGACTTTGACATCCCTGATCCATGGCGTCGTCGAATCCAAAAACCCCTAAGCCTTTCAGACTTCATAGTTTAGGGTTTTCGGGCCTTTTTTCTTATTTTTTCCCTGCCTGGCTGTTGAAACTCTGAAATCTAAAACTCTGAAGTCTGAAAACTTCAGAATTCAGAGTCCCCATTTTTTTTCACTTATCTCAACTCCGAGCTTCCTTTAATTTCTTTCCTCCAACATTATTGCCATTGCTGAGCCCACCTGTAACTTGCTTGGCCAATTTTGAAATGCAAGCTCCCATGAATGAATAAATCCCTCCATTTTCTAGGTGTGCAAGGTTGTGTTTGTCCATTTCACCTGAGGGTCAAAATTAGATAACAGGCACAAAGGTGTTTCTACATATAAGACATCATAAGATCCCTATTAGTTATGGGAAAGTCTCTAAGCTAGCTCCTAGATTTTTTGTTCCATTCAAGATCTTGGAGTGGATCAGTCCTTTATCCTGCCATCTAACGTTGTCACCTAGCATGTCTAGCATGTATGATATGTTCCATATTTCTATTCTTAGGAGATACATTCCAAATCCTTCTCATGTATTAGATTGGACCATATTGTAGGTGCAGGACCTTAGACCTTCGAGGCCATGAGATTGATCAAGTTCGATTCTAGTGGGATAGATATGATGAGACTACAACTACATGGGAGGATGCTACTTTGTTAAATGTCAAGTTTCCACACCTATTTCAGTGACTTCCATGAGGAAGTCAAGTCTAAGGGGAGGGGGAAGTAGTTCCCACTCCTCTTCGACACTTATCATATTTTGATTTTGATTAGTATGGACTATAGACATGGACTTTACTATGTTATTTTGGTTTAACATGATTATACATGGTGGAGATATTCTAACCATTGGTATGTTATGATTCATCTTATGTTTGCATGGATTTTTAGAGGCATGGATAGACATTCTGCATTGATGATGATGATGTGTTGATTATCTTATCAATATACTGACATTCTGAATTTTTGTCGTATTGATTATGTTTTGGTGTTTGAACTAATCTTGCGATCTCACTGATATTGATGAAATGGTAGAATGAATATGTTTTTGAAATGATAAACAAATGATAACATTACTTAGCTTTGATGATGACTTCGTGATATGATGATGTTTATTGATGGATGTGCATGTATTTTATTATTGATGTATTTGATACGGCCACGAGGCCGAAGGAGGTATTGTTTGATTTTTGCAGGTGATTATATCACAATAAAAAAAAGTGGGATTGGAGACCAACCATAGTGGAATATTGGATAGATACAAAATGTTAGGAATTAGAGAAAAAATATGTGGAAACAATTCCTCAAACCACAGCAGTAAGAAACTATATAGCAACATTATACTTGCAGAAATATAACAGTATAAACAAATAATGCACAAAAGAATACAAGACAAGATTTAACGTGGTTCACCTAATGTGGGCTACGTCCACCAAGAACTTGTTCAAATTTTATTATCAACAAGAGTAAAAAAACTCTCACAGTCGTCTCTCAGTTATGAACTCACAACACAATTCCAAAGATGCTAAACCACATCTAAACCACAATTGACACCCAATTTCTTAACCTTGATCACTCTTGATCACCTCTTGATCATTAAGACTCAAGACCTCTTGAACACTCAAGAAGATCTTTAAGATACCCTAACACCTCTATTTATAGGATTACAATCCTTTTAAGAAGCCATAAAGCTGACCCTAGAAGATTGAAAGTCGCGATCTTTCAACTTCCCACAGCTGGAAAAAGTAGTCTCGACGTTAACAACATGTTAACAGCAATGGTGCAGCAAATGACATAGTGACTACACAACCACGTCACAGTAAATGACTGCAGAATACTCCTAAAGTCTCCAAACTTAACTGTTTGAGCTCTAGAACTTCAACACTGATTCAAAAAGACCTAAAATAGGCTCCACACCCCAACAATCTCCCACTTGGAGACTGTTTCCACTGAGAAAAGTTCTTAACCCTTCATTTTCAACCATGAAGGCCAATCAAAGTTGAACACAACTTCAAATTCTCCCTTGTGACCACCTTGGTCATCATATATGTAGGATTTTGACTGGTTTGAATATTTTCTAGCTTCAACTTATCTTCTTCCAAAGTTGTCCTGATGAAATGATATCTCAGCTGAATGTGCTTCGTCCTAGAGTGGAAAGTGGATTTCTTCACTAAATGAATAACACTCTGACTATCACTGTGTAGTCCCCCAACTTCCTGCTTATGACCCAACTCATCAAGCAACTGTTGTAGCCAAATCATCTCCTTGCTTGCCTTTGTGGCAGCAACATACTCAGCCTCTGTGGTTGACAAATCAAAAACCTTTTGTAACCGTGAAATCTAACTCACCAACTGTAAATACATAACCTGTCGTGTTCCTCCTACTGTCTAAATATCCTGCCATGTTTGAATCTACATATCCACGTAATGTAGTGTCTGATCCACTGAAACAAAATGCTACTCCCATGGTCACTCTCAAATACCGAATGATCCACGTTACTGCCTATCAGTGTTCTCTACCTGGATCACTAATAAACCTACTCACTACTCCCTTACCCTCAAGGTAGCTCCACCAGATCTCAAGTCTGATTTTCTATAAGAGATCTATGCTCTTCATCCATGTCCTGCTCTCACTTCTTCCTGGCATCCACCTACACTGCTTCCTCAAAGCACTCTAGCTCTCCATTGTCAGTGAAAAATAAATAATTCAAAAATGGAGTAAATTTTTAGGTTCCCTTCTTACCCTAGAAGACCTTTTCACCTCAAGAGTTTGGGGTTCCTGATGAGTAGGTACCTGAATTAGGTATGTCGGAACATGCTGTACCTAAACTGGCCTCTTGGACACCTTGTTGTCTGCAATGTCCTCTAACACTGTGTATTCTTTCTTTGATTCCTCTTTCTGTTCCTGCAACTAATCTTTATACATGATTTTTTCATTAAAGACAATATCTCTAGACCCAAATATTTTCTTGTCTTTAAGACTCCAAATACGGAAACCAAAATCATCTTCACCATATTCAACAAAGGTGCATTTCTCAAACTTAGCCTCTAACTTGGTCCTATCATCTTTATCAATGTGAAAAAATACCTCACATCCAAATACTCTAAGAAATGAGTAATCAATTTTATTACTAGACCAAGCCTCCTCAAGTATACCTCCATCCAAGGCCATAAAGGGTCCTCTGTTAATCAGATAAACAATTGTGCTTACCGCTTCTACCCAAAACATGAGTGGTAGCCCTGCATGTAACCTCATGCACCTAGCACACTCCATGATTGTCCTGTTCATTCTCTTTGACACTCCATTTTCCTATGGAGTATTTAGAACCGTTCTTTGCTTGCGGATCCCATTCACCGAATAGTAATCAAGAAATTCATTACTACAATATTCCCCTCCATTATCTGACCTGAGACATTTCAACTTGAGACTTGTTTCATTCTCAACCAAGGCTTTCCATCTTTTGATAGTTTCAAACACATCAAATTTCTTTCTAATGCAATATACCCAAATGTTTCTAGTTGCATCATCAATGAAAGTGACGTAATAACATGAACCACCAATAGAGTTTACCTTAGCTGGCCCCCATACATTTGTATGCAATAACTCCAACTTACCCTCCTTCCTGGTAGGTCCAACCTTGAGGAATCTCACCTGCTTCTATTTCCCATAAACACAGTCCTCACAGAAGTACAAATCTAACTCCTTTTATCTGGGAAACCTGTCCTTTATAATTTGCATGCCCTTATGACTCATATGACCGAGTCTCTGGTGCCACAAAGTTGCATCTCCATTTGCAGCAACTAAATTGCAATAATTGGCACCACTAGTTAAATATAAAGTACGTTTTTTCTTACCTCTTACAACCATAAGAGCTCCCTTGGTAACCTTCCAAGAATCCATTGTAAAACTAACTGTACAACCATCACTACCCAACTGTCTTGCTGATATCAAGTTCCACCTCAACTTAGGCACATTCTTGATGTCCTTAAGTAGCCATGTGTTCCCATTCTGCATTTTTACCCAAACACAACCTTTCCCTACTATGCTGCATGGTTTATCATCACCAAGATACACATGTCCAAAATCACCTTGAACAAAATTAGTAAAGTAATGTCTATGTGGGGTGGCATGGAAAGAATCCCTTGAATCTAACACCCAAGATTCAACAATATTATCTAAAGAAAGAATTAAGGCATCCTGACAAACATCACCTATTGCCACATTTACCTATTTAGTTTCCTCCTTGTTCTTCTTATCTCGAAGAGCCCAGCAATCTTTCTTAGCATGACCAACCTTCCCACAATGCCAACATTCTAACTTACTCTTGGAATTTGACCTTCCACGATCATTCAACTTCCCACAGTTACCTTTCCCTCTATTCTTTTGTCTCCCTCTGATCTCCACTGTCAAAGTGTTTCAAGAAGTAGAAGAATCTCTGGTGCTCTTCCTTCACATTTCCTCACTTAGGATCACACCTATTACATCCTCAAACTTCAACTTTGAGTTATTAGAGATTGAATTACTTACAGCCATAACCAAGCTGTCCCAACTATCTGGTAAGGAACACAAAATCAACAAATCCCTGACATCATCATCAAAGTCAATTTTTACCGAGTTTAACATACTCACAACCGTATTAAATTCATTCAAATGATTAACAACATAACCATTCTTAGACATCTTCATATTAAATAACTTTTTCATCAAAAATATTTTATTAAAGGCAGAGGGTTTTTCATATAACTTCCCCAACGTACTCATGAGACCTTCCGTGGTCTTCTCCTACGATATGTTGAAAGAAACCGAAGATGCAAGGCATAAACGAATTGCCTTGAGTGTCTTTCTATCCAACAACTCCCAATCCTCATCCAACATGGTTGTAGGTTTCTTTGCTTTTCTAGCCAAAGGAACATGGAGGTCCTTTTGATATATGTAATCCTCCATTTACATCTTCCACAAACCAAAGTTCTGCCCATTGAACTTCTCAACCCTCGATCTACCCTCATCTGCCATAGATCCCACTCAAGCTAAACTTTCCTTGTGATTTACAACTTCAGAAAAAAACCACCAAAGCTCTAATACCAATTGTTAGGAATTAGAGAAAAAATATGTGGAAAAAATTCCTCAAACCAAAGCAGTAGGAAAATATATAGCAGAATTATACTTGCAGAAATATAACAGCATAAATAAATAATGCAAAAAAGAAGACAAGACAAGATTTAACGTGGTTCACCCAATGTGGGCTACGTCCACCAAGAACTTGCCCAAATTTTATTATCAACAAGAGTAAAACAAATCTCACAGTCTTCTCTCAGTTATGAACTCACAACAGAATTCCAAAGATGCTAAACCACATCTAAACCACAATTGACACCCAATTTCTTAACCTTGATCACTCTTGATCACCTCTTGATCATTAAGACTCAATACCTCTTGAACACTCAAGAAGATCTTTAAGATACCCTAACACCTCTATTTATAGGATTACAATCCTTTTAAGAAGCCATAAAGCCAACCCTGGAAGATTGAAAGTCGTGATTTTTCAACTTCCCACGGCTGGAAAAAATAGTCTCGATGTTAACAACAATGACGTAGCAAATGACACAGTGAATGCACAGCCATGTCACAGCAAATGACTGTAGAATACTCTTGAAGTCTCCAAACTTAACCGTTCGAGATCCAACACTTCAACACTGATTCAAGAAGACCTAAAACAGGCTCCACACCCCAACACAATGTCATGTTTATGTTTAGTTTTATTGTTTTTTGTTGTTATATTGTTAGGAGGTACCCATGGGGGGATGACCTCAAATTGTGACCATGGGCTATGTGACTTTTCCTCTTTCCTTTTTTTATGTTGTGAGTATTTTCTTAATTTTAGTAACGTGATTCACTTTATAATTGGTAGTTAATGTGCTCTATTTAAGCTAATTAATCTTGCTAATTAAATTAATTTGAGATGTGACCTAGAGGTATTTAATTTTGGTATATTGTCCTTGATTTTATTTTAGATTTGAAAGGATTTTTATTTGTTTAAGTGTTGTGTACTCAAACTTGCATGTCAAATTCTGATTTGGGCTTAAGGGCCATTTTTTGAGTCTGGTGGGAGAAGTTAAGCTTGTCCCACACCTCTTAAATTCATCTACCAACTATACCTATGGGTTAAGGGGTAAAAAATAGACCCCATTATGTGATTTTTAAGGTAAAATGTGATATTTATTACATTATCTTACATTAGTTTTAAATTGTGTCCTTTAGAGTTGTGGGTAAGAGTTTGTGTGTGTAAGAGGTTTATCATTTACTCAACCTCCAATTTATTAACCTTGGGTTTGATGTTTGACTTGGTGATGTGGAGTATAAAATAAGTTATGTGGAATCCTAGATGGAGCCACCACACCCTCCTCTCTTCTTTTTCTATATATGCAAGTTAATTTGATGGTTTTGAGGTTACTTCATTTTTTGTGCATGGTTATTTTGGAGTTTTTAGCTTGAGTTGCTTGCTTGGGAGTCTTAGAGATTTCTTGTATTTGGGATTGAGCTTGGAATGAGCTTAGAGTTGTTATTTTGGATCAAGTTTCTTGCAATGGAAAGGTAGGAACTTCACCCATGCAATTCATTTTTATATATGTTTGTTTAAGTAAATAAATGAATGTTGTGTGTGCATATTTTTGGGCTTGGGTAGTATGACGTTAAGTATGGTGTAGGATAATGTTTATGGGGATATTTTGGAGGGAGGCATAAGAGTATTGTGACACATTTTGGGAGGGAGTTGGGTTGGTTAACCCACCTTTTAGATAAGAAAAATGTTTACTTATCTTATATGTTTTATTTGACATAGGCATAAGAGATTGTGAGAGGTATAATAGATAGAGAGAGGCATAAGAGAATTTAAGCGAGGCATAAGAGTCTTTTTTTGGGTTTTTTTTTGTGGTTTGGAGGCTTCAAGGTGGAAACCTAATCCCATTTGGAGGCATAAGTGATCTCCACATAGTTCCTTGCTCCATTGGCTAAGAGAATTCAAGCCTTGTTCGGAAAATTTACATTCTTTGATATGGTTATTATTGTGCTTATGTGTGTGATTAAATATTGTTGTCATGTGTGTTGTATTGTGGAAGCATTTTTAAAAGTTTTCATTGGTTGTATCCATTTCTATTTGTTTATGGTTGGGGCTTAGGGGCCAATGAGGAGAATAAATTCTTCTCCTCATTGGATTATTGGTTGGGCGGAGAGCGTTGCCTACTCACCCTTCTTTTTTGTTGTGTTTGAACAGAAGAAAATTGTGAATCTCAAGTTGAAGATTTAAACTTAGAGTATTTTGTAGAAGACAAAAAGGAATCCTATATTTTTATAATTTAGCCATGTTGTTTCCACTTAGAGTGGAAGACTTGTAATTCTTGTAGTTTAAAAGAAAGCCTTGTAAATTCTATTTATCAAGTTACAATGTTGTATTTGAAAGGAATTCTGGATTAAGTTGTATTTTTGGTTGGAAATGAAACTCTCCAAATTTTAGTCTTTTTTTCAAAGTTGCAATATTTATTCTTATGAAGGAATGAAAATATTGTAAGGAAAGTGTTGTAGAGTTCCTTGCTTATATTCTTTTGCAAGTTTGAAATAAAAAAAGGAGTTTATTTAAGTGTGTTGTATCTTATTCTTATCTATAAAATTTATATGTAAAAAAAAAGATTTAGAGTTGATGTTATACTCAAAAGTTTACATTTTATTTCAAAGGAAAGATGTTACAAATTTAATGTTTTATTCAAAGAAATGAATTAGGTGTTCTTTATAGTTGTTTTCTGTCTTAAAATAGTTTATAAAACTCTATTCTTGATATATATATTCCTAAACATATCCACTTTTATAGTATTCTGTCTTTCACGGTGACCGGTACTGGCCTTCATAACCAACATCGGTAGACCCTGTACTGACATCGGTCATTAGATATTGTTATAGTTTTGGAAAATTTGACTTCTAGCTTAAGTTACTCAATTTGATACATAAAAAAAATGCAAAACAATAGTAGATATCTTCCTCATGTATTTGAGATTCATTTAGAAGAGTATGAACAAAAATATATAAATTTGTGCTTATGTTATTGAAAATATATCATATCTACAATAACTAGCGTCAGCTATTGTACTGGCCTCGACATTCCTGTGACCGACACCAGTCACTGGAAACTGTATGCAAAATACACTTTCCACTTTAAACTTTTAAAATTTTACATTCTGAACAAACTAGAGAATTCATAGACTGTGATAAACTATAAAATGACCTAGGAATGTATATAGATAGATATATCTAAGGATATATTCATTTGTAAATATTGGTTATAAAATTTGCCAAATTTACCAAAACTGGCGCCGTTAGTGGAACTGGTGTTGGTAGCCCAGTGCATATCGTAGTCAGTTGAGTGACTAGCAACGATCACCTATGTGCCAAAACAATTTTATAAATTTTTATTTTTTTGATCAAACCAACAACTTAAAAGTATATTTTCACAAACCTGGATGTAGATCCAACCACATAATAAGAATATATACACGTATATACATATATACAAGCATGTGTATATGTATATGAGTGTATATCCTCATAGATCTAATGGAATGAGGGTCTTCCCCAAATATCGAAATCAAAGAATGTAAATAACCAAATACTAAAACCAGATTCATGGTAGAATCTCTACAGTAAATAAACCCATGAATAAACTAAACTAAATGAAGAGAAGAATGGAGGAAAATTTCCCCATTTGCAAACTAGATCTAAAGAAATTCCTCCTTAGTTTCTCTCATACTTTCATGGCTTCCTCTCCTCAAAACTGAAAAATAAAGAAAATAAAAGATAATAAATGAGGAAACTAGGGAAAGAAAAAGGTTAAAAGGATATCATAAGGATGATTAGGGTTAGAATGAGAACCTAAGATCTAAGGGCCTAAAATGAATCAATCTAAGGGTGGGAATCAATAATACAACTTTTAGGTGAGGTTATTTTTATGGGAATTTATGTTTTAATTAAATGTATGTGTAATTTGTAAATGGGACCACTTAGGGCCTTAGTGTTTTAAGTTAAAATATAACCCTCTTATTATGGTTTAGTAAATAATTAAATGGAATTCAAACTATAGTAACTAAATAATGGCATTGTGAATGGACATTAAAGATAATGACTTAAGGGGATTCATTTAACCAAGGGTAAATGTTATAATTGTGGAGTATGGATATTAAATTCCTAAAGGAATCAAACTTAAACTAAGTAAGAATTTATGGATGCATTGCTAGAAGATTATAATAGGAAATAAATTTAGAAATAGATTAATAATATTTAATTATTAATCTAGGTTGGATCAACCTAATGTAATGAAGAAAATTATTGGTAGGAATTAATTAAATGTACTCTAGGGTTTAACACCCTCGCAACCCTTTAAACAATTTTTTCCCGGAATTTCCTAAGTAATTATTTAAGATTTAATGTGGTTTGGAACGTCAAAAATGTGGGCGTTACAAAGATACCTTGTGTTAGATATACAACAATAAATAAGGGTGGAAGTTTTATTTCCATTTTTGTAAAAGTGTTTGGAGATCTAGACCATGTTGTTCAATTCATAAAATATTATGTCTAGTATGCAATCTACATTGCTGCCTAATACACTGATGGGACATTTTTTAAAGCCTGTTTTATGATATCATGGAGGTTTCATGACATTGATCTATTTTCAGGAAACTTGTGCATGCATGGGATGATAAGCTGGAAGAGGATGTGGATAATAGGAGAAAAAAAGAGAGATACACTCAGAGGATATGGAAAGACGCTTAGCCAAAGGGAAATGTGAGAGAAGATCTTAAGCTTTGCATTCAATCTAGTGCTTGGAGATGGTGGGTAGAGCATCTCTTGATTGTTCTGTACACCAAGCTTTGTCATTTTGTACAACCCTTTTTCCTAGAGTAATTGTATAGTATTGTGCTTATGATAGGTTTTTCATTTATGCTTGAATTACAAATACCTGATTATGCATGTAAATTTACATATTCTTAAGTGGATTCTGTCTCATTTATGGTTAGATATTTCTAATGTTGTTTTCCATTTTATTTTTGAGAGAGCTAACATGTTCGTGATCTGGGTCTTTTTTTTTAATGTTGAAAATTTAGAAAAAGTATGCCTCAAAAGGTTTCTATGCATTCCCATACTCTATTCTGGTAATTTTTAAGTTCACCATTCCTAACTTGGAGTTGATCCCATACTTATTTGATTGTTAGTTAATCATCGCCTTGAGCATTTAAATTCTTGATGCTAATTTCTAAATGACAACCTTTAATCCTAGATTTATGGCTGTACAATCCATTGTGTTGTCCATGCATTCAAATTACAAATTTTATGAAAAATAAACGAGTCCACCATGTTGTGATGCCAACACAACTCCTACACTCGGAACAAAAAAAAAATGCTATTAAACAAAGTCCATATACCATTGCTATCCTCTTAGACAAGCTTGGGAATATTTTTCTCTTCTTAAAACATTGTCTTATAAGTATATGTAACTATTTATTCTTAAATATTGTTTGCATGAGAAGCATATGACTTCTACACTCTATATCTAGCTTTAAGTTTTGGTTCCAGGATTTTTTTAGTTCTTGTAACAATAATTATGGCATGGGCCCATTCTAGTAGTATAGTTGTATGTCTCCTCCAAGATCTCTATAGAAACTAATACTCAATGGATTCCCATAGCTGGTAGGAATTGATTTATCATTATTCTGAGAAGAAGAAGCCATTAAATTTCGAGAAGTGGAAGGAGTCAGGCTAGCAAGGATTCCTTGGGAGTTTCAAGAAAATCAGTGTTGTCTCCATTGATATCTTGATAATTTTATCCAGCTAATATGGATTTGACCAAATATATTTGGTTTTTGGGACCTATATTTTCATTCTATTCATGTGGTCAATAATGCCCAAGGAAGGTGGGAAAATTTTGGATGACGTCTCCAAACTAGGAATATTAGAAGGGGAGAAACTTACATTCTTCTCTAGTTGTTTCTCTTTAGATTATTTGGGAAATGGTGAATTCCTATCTATTGAGGATATATTTTGGAGAAATCATTTTGTGGGCATCCTTACGGTTCACCATCTCTTTTTCTTTTTATTCTTCAACATATTTTCCCTTCTTTGTTTCTTTCACCTTTTTTGCTTCTTCCTTTTGACTCTCTGATTTGATAAACATAAAGAAGATGTGGCTATTCATCTATTTGACAATATCAATGATCATCATAGCCATCACAATCATTGATGGGGAGAACTTTACACGAAGTCGTTTCCTCTAAATGCTACTTACAGTCCACATCTTCATGTCTCTAAATGCTACGGATAAAACTAAAAACTCATTTTCACTTTAGAAATATTTTTCTACCACTCCTTACATTCATATATATATACCTATAAATTATTTCTGCAATGTCCTCATCAACAAATCTTCTCTCCTTCAAAGGATTTTGATATACAACATTAGGTTGTTCGACTCTTGAGTTTCACATCAAGTTTCTACTTTCTATTTTCACCACCCCTGCACTTTTCCACCATCTAACCACTTCATCTTCACCCCTCTTCCTCTCCCAATGTTTCTCTCCTTCCAATTTGAATCCTTAAAAGTATCTCCTTCGGCATTTCCATCGTACATTACACATACGATTGCTATTTTTTATTTCAATGGGATTCTAGTTTAATTTCATAGATATCAAATATGTTCTATCATCTTAGGTGTCAATAATGTCTTATTTTGAATTTGATAAGTCTGTAAATAGAAAGGTGTAATAGTATACTTAAAGACTTAGAATAAAATCAGATAAAGACATTATATATTGAATTTCTAGATAAATTATTTTCTTTTCTTATACATACCTATATGGAAAATTCATATCTCAATCATATAGAAGCATATATTATATTCTCTCCTACTTGTTGCTCACGTCAAAAATATAAAGATTAGGATAAGAGCACTACATAACAATACTTATTTAATACATACTACTTGAATTATTAGTGCTAAGCCATTCTCTAGTTAAGGGGCATATAACTATTAAGGTTATATTTTATTTGGTTCAACATTGCACTAGGACCTTTTTAATCTTGTACATTCTATAAACAAAATGAGAGGATCATTTTTTTTGTGATTTTTGACACGACCAAAGAAAATGGGAACATATATAATTAGTCAAAAATATCACAATTATATAGGGCCTTATTTTTTATAATCTTACTAATTTCATTAAATTTTTCCATATTTAGAAATTATAATCAATTTATGGGATTTCGACATTTTATTTGTGATTTTATTATTTAAGAATTAACTAACATCATAGTCTCGACTTATCTCCTTATAGTGTAATTTAAGCTTATCTCTATATTAATATATATGTGTTTAACACTAATGTCTCAGACATCTTAGTTAGTCTATATTTTCATATGGCAAAGAGTTCCCCTTTTTAATGTAAGACCTTTATACACATTCACATTTTAATAAACCTAATATTACATTAAATATATAATCTATATTATTTGTTGTTTTAAGCCCATCTTTTTATAAGGGATAATTTACCCCATTTTAAATGACCTAGGTGTGGGTAAGTGCAGCAAGTTGGTGGACAAAAAAGAGGTCATAAGTGGACGTCATATTGCAAAAAACAACAAAATATCAACTTGTAGGGATTATTAGCAATACATGCACTCAAAATTAGAAAAATTTATATAAATATGACTCGTAGCATCCGGAATCTAGTTTCTAAACTACTGTTTTTTTTAAAATGGACAAGTTTAGCTATATTAAACACATAAAATTATATGACTTGGTTTTTTTTTAAAACCTATAAGATTGTAGTCTGTTTGCCCGTGATTTGGATGACCAAATCTTGTTATTTTTTTTGTCATTTGGTGAAAAGTTAGATGTAGTTGTCTATCTTGGGATGGAATTTATTTTTTATTTTTTTGAGCAATATTTTTTTTATGATTTTTTCTGTGAAAGTGGTCTGAAAAGATTTAGAAAACGTAGCGCTTTCCATTTTCCCGCCATAATTATATAAAAAAATATTGAAATATATATATATATATATATATATATATATATATATATATATATATATATATGTCAACCAGTATAGAATTTCTCCACACTTAGGATGGTATAAGTTTTATCACATTTTGATAAGCGAAACAAAAGCTGCAGTCTTAAACGTAGACATGAACATTCGCGGAAAAAAATGTCTTAAAGACCTATTGTTAGTAAAAAATTATAAAATGATATCTATCTTATTCTATTCACTTTTAAATCAATATTTCTATGAAGCTAACAATCTCCCCTACGTGATGACACCATTTTTGTAAAATGTTTTTAGTTTTTCAGCATGGTTCAAGTCTATGGAAGAGTAAATTTGAAGTTTTTTGACCTTTTACACTTGATAATGACATTCCATAGCTTTGGTTGAGGCAAAACAAAGATTTCTTGAGCCTTAGGGTCAGATTTGATGATACAGATAGAACCACGATCATGGTTTATAAACCATGATCGCAGGTTTTAAAACAAGAACTGCGATTGCGCTTTATAAACTGCGAGTGCAGTTTTTAAAGCGTGATTGCGGTTCGTAAATAATATTTACACACATCCCAATGTTCTAATTACCATGTGATTTTTACTATTTGACTTTACCATAAAAATTATTGTGAAATTCTGTCATTTACTACACGTTTTTCTTATCACCAGAAGCAAAACATCATGGGAGACAAGAAATGAAGTCAAAAAAGGAAGTCATTAAATAAAAAAACACCAAACGAATTAGAGGCAAATAGATTTCAAAATGCTAAGCAAATGCGTAACCTTCGTGAATCAATAAGAGGTTCATCTTGAACCCCTACTATTATAAGCAATGACGAACTAGGTAATGTTTCTACTGTCAATGTTGAAGTTGAATTAAATACTCGTGATGAAGATGTTTTTACCGTCAATGTTAAAGAAGAATTAAATACTCATGATGTAGCAAATGTTGAAATCAAAGGAGACAATGAAAATGTGAATAAGGAAATTTAGGTTGAAAATGTAGACAATCAAAATTTGACAAAAACACCTCCTAGGAGTTTCCATAAGAAACTTAATTATTTTATGAAATTTTTTTGAAACCAATGTATGAAAAACTTTCTGAACGGAAAATCAGAAGAAAATCCACTGAAATTTGGATAATCATTTTGAAATTTTAAATAATTCCCAAAGATGTTAGTTGTTGGTTAGTTTGATGAAATTGATTAAAATGAGACCTACATTAAACACCTTAGGATTGACAACATCTAATATACGTGGTTAAACCTCTACAATTGTTGAAAACCTTCATGATGCATATCACACTGTTGGTGTCAAGAGACGAACTAGGGATAGTAATATTGTGTGTCGTGTACTTGCTACTAGTGTTGTAAGTGAATCAATAAAAAAAAACATTTGATTATGCAAACGAGTTGAATGTTGCAAGTTAATAAAAAAACTCTAACGAAAGTAATTGAAAGACGTAATATCCTTCAATCACTCAATAACACTGATTTTTGGGCATTTTCTGCTAGAGCACCACGTAAGGAAAAATATGATTATGATGCTATAAGAGAAGTTGTTATTCAATTTTGGCATGATAACACTAGAGTTTCACCTAATACAAGAGATGTTGTAAAACGAAGAGTTGGTTCTACTAATCGCAAACCACATCCAAATTATTTCTTAGATATGACTAAACTCATTGTTTTCATAAGTTTGAACAAGAGCATCTAGAAATTAAAATTAGTCAACATTTTTTTGAAATGTTAAAACCAGTCTATGTGAAAATCAAGGACGCTCGCACCACTTGTTGTTGTAGGCAACATGTTGAATTTGCGATGCATTATGCTAAATTTTTACGTATCCGTTCAAATTTTCATTCTGAAACTATGTTATCGGAATGTGGTGTTCAAGTTCTACCAATATCTTCTAGGGACTTCATTCTTACAATATTTTGTGAAAAAGTTGGATTTTTTTTTTATAATTAGGATTGTTTAGATGGAAGTTGTGGTACATGTGGTGGATTACCTAAATTAGAAAGTTGCATCCATGAGAAAATTGAAGGTGCAATAGGACATAATTTAGTTGAGTTTGATAAATATAAATCAGTTGCATACCAGTTGAAAGATGGAAAAGATTCTAAATGGTGTGAGTTAGTTAAAGAAGATATGCTTATTTTCTAATTTATGATAAAATTTAAGGATGAAATTATTTATGAGTATGTTAGGCATACACACAAAGCTTGATGGTTGGATGAACAATTCAATATATGCAAAGAAATATTTCTTATTGGTACTATTATTTTAGTGATCGATTTTGTAGAGAATTACACATTGCAACCACAAATGGAGGTTCAATTATGATATTATAACTCAGTACAAGTTTCTATTTTTGTGCATTTAGTATTTATACATTCTCTTGATAGTACAAAGAATGATCGATTTTTTTTAAGAGAGTACCACTTTTATATCAGTGATGATCGTACTCATTCTACTGAATTTAGGAAAGGGTGTTTCTAGTTATTTAATGGAAACTTGTCTAATAGGGACATCCACTTCAAACAACATTATATATGGTCAGATAATTAAACGTCACATTTTAAAAATGCACGAATGTTTTATTGGATGAAAAGGATGCATGTCAAGGTGGGTGTGCAACATATTTGGAGTTTCATTGAGGATGGACATGGAAAAGGAGAGCGTGATGGTGCAGGGGCATGTGTGAAAAGAGATCTTACAAGAGAAGAGTTGAAGTACAAAGATGGTGCTAAATTAAAAGATGCAAAGAGCATAGTGAAATGGTGTATTGACAACATGGCCTGATGTTCTAAAGAAAATTTCATAGTTCGTAGATATTTTTGGTTGATAGAGGAACAAAAAATTGATAACTACAAGGATTTTATGACACTCACTAGGTCCAGTGATATGCACTCATTTTGTAGCTCAGACGATACTTCATGGGCCACATGGACAAGAAAGTTAACATGTTTTTGTGCATCATGTATCAAATTTTTCACTACTGAGTGTGATTCACAAGAATGGGTGGATGGATGGATTTGTAGGCCTCTAACTCTGCTTCCTAGTTATCAACCTCCAAAAGCATTATGATTTGTTTCTACAGATGAAGTTGCAACATCTAAGGACTTTGATGAAATTTTGATTTTGGTGCAACAAGGTATTTATGTTTATTTACAATTTTTCTATTGAGTTATGTCCATTGAAATTTTAATATGTACAATTTAAAGTTGTGTTGAAACCTTTGTTTTTTATAGGACATGTGTTTGGATTTATTGTGACAGAAATAATGAAGAAGGAAAAAACTATTTCTTATGTCGTTACATCGAGGAAAGAAAGAAGTTGACTTCTCCTATTATAGATGGTGAAGATATTGAGTACCCTATAAGGTCAATGGTAGTTACTGGAACTTGGCTTCGATGGTATCCATTAAAAAAATCTTCTGTTTGGGTGTTTGAAGACTTTGAGACACAGAAGAAAATACTCTTATATTCATATCTAGTTCTAGCGACAAATATTCAGCTATATAGATATCAAGGAAGGCCTAATAACAAGATTCTTTAGAAGGTTCGAGAGTTAGATCATGAAGTAATCATATCCGCTATTCATAGTAGATCCGATCCTGATGGTTCATTAGAATGAATTTACAATGCTCATGTCTAGTATATATAATTTCTTTGGTATATATAAATTTGTTAGTTAGATAAATTTAAGTTCATATATTTTATTAAATTTGTGTATTTTTAATATATCTAGTATGGTTTTGATTTGAAACTTAAATTTCTTTGACTAAAAATTTTATGTGCAGGTTAGTGGTACTAAAAAAGATTCCACCTTCACGTGGTTGGCACTGTTAGTAGAGAATTATAAATTCTTTAAGCTAAGAGAAACTTTCATTATTTTACAAGAAAAGAGAAACAATTAACAACAATTTATGTACTTGTGGAGGGGGTTCTTGGCTCCAGAGGAGGTATCCCAGAAGGATCTGGAGCTTAGAGAACCAAAAAAAAAAACTCCCTAAGTGTTTAAAAGACCATCCCTACGTGTGTGGACAATCGTTATGGTGCCGCGACCCACCGTTTGCAAAATATACCATTTGAACAGCCTTACACTGTCTCAAACTACACTATTTCACACGTTTGCAAACAATAGGGTAGTGAGAGCACCGATTGGACAAGGAAAAAACTGAGATGGAATATTGTCAAGGGTCCCTATGTCGAGGTGTAGGATCAGACGAGACATCTCTACGTGCCATGGAATGCACATAGTCACTCGTCGAAGTTGAACAATTTTTTGGTCTCATGGCTCTTAAGGGACTACGTCCAAACGAGGTAGCCCAGAAGAAACAAAATTTTCACACACCAAAATGAAACCTCCTCTAGTGTTCACCTGGACATCCAAACATGTCAGCATAGTTGGTTCGGTGCCATGACCCACCATTTGCAAAATATACCGTTTGACAGCCTTACACTGTCTCAAACTGCACTATTTGGCGCGTTTGTAAATAATAGGGTAGCAAGAGAACCAATTGGAGAAGTAAAAAAATGAGACATGCTATTACAGAGGGTCCCTACGTTGAGGTGTAGGATTTAACGAGACATCTCTAGGTGTCACGGAGTCTGCGTAATCACCCGTCGAAGTTGAACAATTTTTTGGTCTCAGGGATTTTAAGGGATTACACCCAAACGAGGTATGCTGTAAGTAATGACGTTGTCGCACACCAAAATGATGCCTCCTCTAGCATTTACCTATCCACCCAGACATGTCGGCATAGTTGGTTTGGTGCCACAACCCACCGTTTGTAAAATATACCATTTGACAACCTTACACTGTCTCAAACTGCACTATTTCACGTGTTTTCAAACAATAGGGCAATGAGAGCACTGATTGGAGAAGGAAAAAACTGATAAATGATATTACAGAGGGTCCTTACGCTGAGGTGTAGGATTGAACATGCCATCCTTAGGTGCCATGGAGTCCGTGTAGTCACCCGTCGAAGTTGAACAATTTTTTGGTCTCAGGGATCTTAAGGGACTACGCCCAAACAAGGTAGCCCTAAAGCAACGACATTTTTAGTGCACCAAAATGGTGCCTCCTCTAGCATTCAACTGGCCACCTAGACATTTTGGCATAGTCAGTTCAGTGCCACGACCCCTTGTTTGCGAAATATACCGTTTGACATCCTTACACTGTCTCAAACTACACTATTTTGCGTGTTTGTAAACAATAGGGCAGCGAGAGCACCGATTGAAGAAGGAAAAAACAAAGATAGGATATTGTAGAGGGTCCCTATGCCAAGGTGTAGGATCAAATGAGACATCCTTAGGTGCCTACAAAGTCCGCGTAGTCACCCGTCGAAGTTGAAATTTTTTTTGGTCTCAGGGATCTTAAGGGACTATGCCTGAACAAAGTAGCCCGGAAGCAACGACGTTGTCACACACCAAAACGAAACCTCCTCTAGTGTTTACCTGGCCACTTGGATGTGTTGGCATAGTCATTTTAGTGCCATGACATCCCGAGGCATGACTTCTCACTACTCGCCTCCGCTCATTTCCTAGGATAATCAAATCCAGGCCTCCCTAGAGCCCGCCATGATTTGGTCTGACACCAATCCGGGCCTCCCTAGGAATTCTAGGAAGGCTTCAGATCGGGTGGTCTAACACCAATCTGGGCCTCCCTAGATCCCACCATGATGTGAATTATTTGACAATATACATTACATACATATTTATGTGTTCTTATCTAGATTGATATGTCATAACATATATACAAACATCCTAAATAAATATATAAAGAATGTTCACAAATTCCAAGTGATATATCGTTTTAAAATTCATTGAAGAACCTTGAAATTTTTTCAAATACCTTGGAATGGTAAGGATGTGAATTATTTGACAAACCCCCTCATAAAAATGTGTATGGGTATACAAAAAATGGGGTTTTTAAAGTGTGTGCTTGAATACAAAAACATATAGGACTTAATACGGAAGTGAATCTACTTAAGATAATCAAATCATGTGTAACTTCTTAGTTGATTGGCATAGCACCAAATTATAAAGAGGTATTAAGGTGTATCTATTGATCAATGAGATAAGCCCTATTAATGGGATAATCTCTAAAACAATACATATTTAAATGCTTCCCTTAATTTCTTAACAATTGTAGCATGTAATGTTGGACCATAGTAACGTTATATTCATATATGTTACACTATAGTTTTTTAATTTTAAATCAAACATAAATATAGAACTAATATACATAAAACACACATATATAGAAGGATATCATGTGCAATGAAATTGAATCAAACATAAAAGTAATATCATTATGAAAACCAACACATGGATATACAATATATCAAACTAAGTGTGCTGGGCGCATGACTTTGAAAATATAAGTTCATAACATGTGTACATCTTGAACTAAGTGTGTCATACATATAGGACCACATGCGGTCACATAAGGCTATATATATAATGTCCCTATGAAGAATCATGAACTAGGACCAGCTGGCCCATATATATATACCATAACATATATATATATATATATATACACATATATATATATATATATATATATATACACACACACACACATATATATATCTATGTACATCCAGGTCCTATGAATCTAATCATGAAACATCTTCCCTCTCTTCACCCTGCTAGAAGTAGCATGTTCACGACCTGGGGGATGTAGTGGAGGGAGATGCCACTATGGATTTCATCTGTGTGGTCCTAGGCATCTCTAAGCAGACCTGTAACCTAACCTACACATTCATAAACAACAAGTTTTTAACACCCAAAATTTTAAAATACATTCAAAATTTAGAAACTTAGAATTTAGTTAAAATGCATGTGAAATCTTACCGCAATGTCATGATCCCTATCAATTTATCGTTGACGTGTCGCAGGGACAAGAGTAGACTCACAAGGGGTAAGCTACATACAAATAATTAAATTTTAAATTAAATATTTCATGTACACAATTTCATTTTGTAGATTTAAGTAATAAGAAATAATTCCTCCAAAATTTAACAAATTTGAAAAATTGTACCTTAGTTAGTGGATCTACAGATGCTATGGCAGTATCTACAGCAGCCTCCACAATCTGCATATATGGAAGAGTCTCTCTGGAAGTCATAAACTATACAAAAAACATGTACAAATCAATATTAATCTACATGACTACCACATAATAGACCCAAAGCATAATCCACGTGAACTTCCACAATTAGAAACAAAGTATAGAGAGAAACTAATTGGAATAAAATTCACGTGAGGTGTGCCAGTAGCCTCAGTTCCCAGAGAAGATGATGACCCATTAGGCTCATTCATATAAAAGACAAACATATATTAATATGTATATGTATAGGTGAAACATTATAATAATAAAAGTGCACAATCAAATGAAATTTGAAATTTAAGTACAACTTGAAACTTACATTTGTAACATGCCCAGCTGCAGTAGCTAGCATGTCAATGCCAGATGTTTCCTTCACCGGCTCTTGCTATTTAAAATAAAATAAAAAATTAGTTTTTACATGTATGTACATGACGTACAATCAAATATATATATATATATATATATATATATATATTAAAATCTCAAACATGAATTAAACTATTATATATATATATATATATAATATTTATTTGACATTTACCTGTGAAAGACCAAGATCCTTTGCACCAGTTCCAAAAGCATCTGCCATCATCTCATCTAGAGAAAAGAAATCATGTGATCTAGCAAATGATGTCTCTTCCAAAGTGCATACGACACCACATGATCCACAGTGGTGTGCTGTGCTAGAACCGGCACCTCCACCAACATCAGCAGATGTAATCTGCTCACTATGTTGGGTTAGAGTGTCAGTGAGCTCTCTCAATGCATGTAGTGTGTCAATCTCCACAACCTCCTTCACTGTAGGAGGGATAACTAAAGGAAATGGGAGTTTTGGGGCATGGGGAATCCTTGGTTGAATTACACCTGCACCAGGTCTACTCTGTGCAGAGCCACCTCCTCACCCATAAAAATAAGAAAAGTCAAAATAATTTGGAACCTCATTAAGAACAAACTCGCAATATAATTTATTCAAAAAATAGAGAGGAACCTCATTGTTGTTGCATGGTGGATAATAAAAACCATCCACCATTGGTCCTAAAAATTGTTCTTGATTCGGTCATCATGGCACCAATGGATTGGGAACCAGTTTGCAAGTAGCTTCGGGGGGCATTGGTTCTTGAGTCAGTAAATAATACACAAATGCAGTCTTTTCCAAGTTTTTTGTCTTTTACGGCTGTATGGGATAATTTATATGCATACCACCACCTACAATCACCTCTAAAGGTATTCAATCTGTCTATTTGGTTGGTTACGGAGTCAACTTCGCCAATCAATGTTTGCAATGTGTTGGCTAAAGTCATGCGGGACAGATTTGTGGCATGATTTAGTCTTATAGTCTGAATAAGGTTCTCAATGACAATTTTATTTTGTCAGATTCTTCCAATGATATTAGCTTGTGTTCCTGATAGTTTCGTGGGGACCAAAGGAGCCTACAGAAGGCGGATCTATGTTTAGAGGAGGGTTTTTATGAATGTTGGGAGGGTTTTGCAGGATTGTTTGGAGGGTTTTGAGAAATATTTTGATGGTTTGTAGGATTATGAGCTTGTCGAGCAACTGACAAAACCAAAAAATTGTATACATAAACAAAAAATTGAAAAATCCATGAAAATCACAAAAAATAACCTAAAATGCAAACAAATTGATCAAAATCGAGGGCTTACCTCTTTGTCTTGGCGACATGGTTGAAAATATCACAGACCCAGAAAGTCTAAAGAAGCAATTTTTAGGTGGTATTCAAAGCAGCGAGTGCTAAAGATCTAGGAGAAATCGTGGTTGGAAATGTAAAATGGGGGAAGATGAGGAGTCGTGGGTTTTTTTTTTTGTCTCAGAGGACAAGCGATCATGGTTTGAAACCGTGATCGCGGTTTTAGGTTCATAAATCACCGAACCTATAAAAAATAATTACGCGAGTGTAGTACCTAAATTTTGGGTTTTTATGTCCACTTAATTATCCACCAACCTTGTTGCACTTACCCTGTGTGTATATAGATTTCTTTTAATTTAACCCTCTTTAATTTATTATTATTTATATTTTTTACTTATATACATATCTTTGGTAGCCTTAGTAGTTCCATTTGTTATGTATTATTATTTACATAATATATCACTACAGAGAAGAGAGAATAATTTTATTTATATGTACTCTATGAGAACATATTTTGCAACATATACTTTTTATTGTTACAATATTTTCTTACGTATATCGTTATGTAATATATTATTCTCTTTTCTTTTTTTATCTATAAATTTTTTATTATATATTATTATATAATATATTTATTTAATGAAAAATTTAAGACCATACTCGATGTTTGTTTATTCAAACTTATAATGATTTTTAGCGATATATATATATATATATATTTTGCCACTACTTGAAGAATACCAATGAGGCGGATCATATAATTAAAAGGATAGAGAGAAAATAGAAATAAATACACCTTACTATTTCCCAACCTAAAGGTATGGTGAACAAAAATATCCCCAAATATTATAGGCTTCAACTAGAAGAAACACAAGACTATTATTTCATAACTTCAATTACAACCCACTTATTCATAGATTTGATTACTAACTTAATTACCAAAAAATATATTCGATACAATTCATTATAAATGCCACAATACATTGTAAGATTAACCCTTCACACATTTCATATATTTTCATATCAATGATTCATTGTGAGAAAATTATTTACTTTGTATATCCTTGATAAACGTCATTCCTTGAATTTTCAATTTAGTAAAACAAATATAACGATCAAAACTTTTCCTAACAATGAATCACGATAAAGAATTATTGGTGATTATTTTATTGCAAATCTAGGTATTGATAAACATGTCATTATTAAATATGATATGAAGAATCATGGATTTAAAAACCAACCATGAAGGATCCTTGCAGTAACTATGGCAGATTTATTAATTATCATTCCTAAACTATTAGAAATAAAATTCAATGTTTATAACATACTTCCTAGAAGATATTGGATACATGAATTTTGATTTATCTCATTTAAATTATAAAAATGTATAAAGTTTATATATGATATAGTCATATAATATTTATAATTTAAATGAGATAAATCAAAAGTCATGTATCCAAGATCTTCTAGGAAGTATGTTATAAACATTGAATTTTATTGCTAATAGTTTAGGAATGATAATTAATAAGTCTGCCATAGTTACTACAAGGATCCTTCATGGTTGGTTTCCAAATCCATGATTCTTCATATCATATTTAATAACGACATGTTTATCAATATATATATATATATATATATATATATATATATATATATATATATATATATATATATATATATATATATATATATATATATATATATATCCTTTGATCTCTAAGAGGATAGACCTTAATTTACCTAGTAATGAGTGACTAATTTCAAACTAGTTCAAGTATAAACAATTGACTCAGACTACATGTAGATAAGATCATCAAGACTTCACCATAAAGTTTTGAATAAAACCATTATACAGAATGTGAATGAATTGTAAATGAATCCCACAGTAGAAAATTGAATAGTTTTGATTAAATATAAATTAATTTAGTGGAAGTAAGGGAAAAACATCCATGTGGAGGTGTTGGTGGTGTATTTTTTTTGAGATACATATATTTTTTAGGTGTTCAACAATTTTAGATGTGTTTGGATATTTTCTATTTCAGTATGTCAAGGATGATAGAGAAAAATGTGTAGAGAATGATGACATCTTTCTAATATAAGGATGATTAATAGGAGATGGATATATTCAACGAGGAAGGTATGTACTTGAAATTATCTTGTGATTTTAGGGATGTGACTAAGGAGAGACATGAGGTATAGAAGAATTCCAAGAATGATGTAGATAAATGGATAGTGTGTGATGATTTTGGTTAATACTAGACCAACAACATTAAATAATAACTAGAACACATTAGAGTGATTGAGACATATGGTGTCAAGGCTAGATAAAGATATATTAGGATAGGTTTCAAAAGAAGTCGAGGTCTAACACTATCCATAAAATGAATAATTGAGAACACATCCTTCATAGGAAAAAAAAATGAAGTAAATCATTATGTTAGGGATGACATTGTGTGGATGAGGTTTGGAGAGCAAATATGTGTTGATGTGTGAAAATGGTGTGGTACAAGGAAAAATATGTATAATATGAGGAGGCTAGTAGAAATTTATGGAAGGTGGATGAGGAGTTGAAAGTACGTTTGAATAATGTGAAACAATTACTATAGGTCACTTGCAAGGAAGATGTGTGAGAATAATTATAAGAAACTTGTGGTAAATGAATATGAGTGTATATGAGAATAATATCAATAATGCGGGATTATAAGGGGGGGGAATGGACTCCTTGGTCAGTAAAATAATTAGGGGTTGAAGATAATC
Organism: Taxus chinensis; assembly: GCA_019776745.2. Lineage (NCBI taxonomy): Eukaryota > Viridiplantae > Streptophyta > Pinopsida > Cupressales > Taxaceae > Taxus > Taxus chinensis. Next base: position 713,224,069 of record CM034146.1, on the reverse strand, counting down.
CTTCTAATATGGAAGGTGTGACATGGTTAAGAGTTATTAAGCCGTCAAGGTGTGGAGATGTATAAAGAATGTGTGACAATGATGAGAGCAACATGATTAGGAAAAGTAAGTGATCAGGTAGAGGAGTGATAAAGTGGAAATGGAGATGATGGTGATGCGATAGGATGAAGAAATTTAAAGGTTTTTAAATGAACTGTGATGGGAGTAGGAAGATATGCTTGAAAGATGGATACATATGGGGTGAATTAATGAGCATCTCTAGGCATGGTGAAGATCACAAAGTAGATTTGATGAGTGGAGGAAGGACTAAGAGTCACTACACAATCAACACAAGTGATGAAGGGTATTATATAGAGCTCATACAATTGCATCAAGATGGGGTATACAAGATGAGTATGATATTGTAAGAGATGATAAGAAAGACAATGATTCTAAGGAGTATGATAAAAAAAATGAAAATGAGGATGTAGGCTAGGGGTGGGGAAAGATTCAAAATATGGGATTTATGGAAAGTGGAGAGGATAAATGGGAGTGATGAGGGAATTAGCAAGAGGGAAAAAGGAAGTAATTGGTAAATAAAGGAGGCTATCACTTTATAAGGTTGGGAACATGCAACCTATAGAGGTAATGGATTTGCTATCAGAAGGAGGTGTAGGAGGAGATGAAATATGAATAATGATGTCACCCTTATCAAAGAGGTCATATATGATGTGGAAAAGGTGGGGAAATGTGTCAGTGGGGGTGAATTTTATAGCTATTTTATTTTATTTTATATCATCAATTTTTTTTATGTGTGACCGAGAAAGCATAATTTTTAACCTTTAGGCCTTCTATAAGGACATGATTATATCTTTAATTCTATTTTTATATGGGTACATGGATAAGAGTTTTGAAAGGGCCTCACAACCTTTAACAATTCCATGACATATAAAACATTAACTCTCACTCAAATAAATTTCCAACCTATTCATTATAGATGAACAACCAACATCTAACGAACTCATGCCATTCAACCTATAGGATCATGAAACGGTCTGAAAAGGGTAGTGAACACTTCTCTAGCCATTCATCTCAAAAAATCATCCAGCTCCATCATATAAATCAAGATATTTAATTCTTATTTATTTAATGACTTAAATCATGATTTTTTATTACTATTATTATTTTATATTTTGGATTAAGGAGTGATTTTTTAATTAATTGCAGTTTTCTTTCCAAGTATTAATGACATCAAGATTGGAGACATATGGGCAAGGAAAATGAAATGGGTAATAGTTATGTTATTTTATTTTAATTTTTTATCACGCTGAAGGAATTTTTCAAGTCATACTTACAGGAAATGTAAGGAGTTGACTTTGACACAGTCGTATCAACCTAAATCCATCCCAGGGTTGTAAATCCATCCATCGAATGGCTATAAATCGTCATATTTAGATCTATCATTTTTTCAAAGATGTCATTTCCCCACACACAAAGACTAGCTCCATTTTCTATTGTTAACATGTGGACTTCTGAGAATGGAAACATGACGTCCATAAAATTATTTTACACAGATAATAAGGAACAAAGAGGTTTTATGATGGTGGATATAATCTTCTAGAATTTAATGGTTTGTGCCCTATTTTAGGGTTTTTGACGTCACTTGAACCTCAAAACTTTTAGTCATGTGAATTTTTTTATTTGTCATCTTTTGAGATAATTACATCTTCGACAATTAGATTTCAATATAAATTATTTCTATTTTTAAATGTTAATATTGATTTACTTCACGATGATTTGTGTTAAATGTTGTTATTAAAAAGATAAAAAGAACCTAGTAAATGCAACATGCTTGAATTTTAAAAAAATTGGATTTATATATGGTTTTCATTGATAGTATTTTTCATGATTTTCATGGCTATATTTTGCAAGAAATCATCTTCTTTAGTCCAGAGTAAGTATATTAGTTTTAAAATTAAGAAAACAAGGAATGTATTTTACCCCTAGACATTACACGGTACACTTTATTGGTTTAATTAGTAAAAATCCATCCTTATATAGCAGATAGAAATATGCACTCAAAGATTTAAAATCATATAGAGACAGTCTAAATTTTTTGATAGGAAATGATAATCCACTTAGCGCTCATATGATCAACCACTTGAGGGGTTTGATTATCTTTGATTATTCATGCAAACCTTGTTTCAAGCTATAGATATCCATCACGTGCACGTAGGTATACTATTAGTTCAACATGTCAACTTTAAGAGCATATAAAGTCATGATGTGCTTTCTAATATCATTGTTTCCATGTTTTTCCCAGCCACCATTATTCTCTGTGTTAACTCTCTCCGCTATTGCATGTAGATCTAGAATGCAATCAAAACTTTTATATATATATATATATATATATATATATATATATATATATATATATATATATATATTTTATATTTATATATGGCTACTGAGTAAGTACATTAGATCTTAAATTTAGAAAACAAGGTATCTAATTTACACCTAGACATTACATGGTACACTTTGATGGTTTTATTTGTAAAAAATCCCTTCTTGTAAATTATAGAGCAATTTGCACTCAACAACATAAGAAAAATGTTGATTAGTAGAAAAAACTACTTGGTGTTCGTATGACCAACAGTTGGAGGGTCTCAATTATCGATGATTATTTGTGCATTCCTTTTGTTTATATATAAAACAAGGTATCTCACTCACACTTGGACATTACATGGTATAATTTGATGGTTTAATTTTTAAAAATCCCTTCTAGTAAATTAAAAAAAAAAATTGCACTCAATAACGTAGGAAAAAAATTTACTAGAAAAGAAAATATGCATGGTATTCATACGAAAAACCATTGGAGGGGATAAATTATCATTGATTATTTGTGCATTCCCCATTTTCATGTTATAGATTGGCATCATGTATATGGATAGGTGTATTTTCCAACTTATCATAAGAAAATAAATACATGATGTGATTTCTAATATCATGAATGCCAAATTTTGACACAAAGGCTGACCATGAACATGGTATAAGGATTAGAAAACTAGAAAGGATGATCACAAATGTCAAAAATTGTAAAAATAACAAAGAGGACAAAAGCACCTAGAATGGACAGGCATGCTTGGGTGCTAGTGTCTAGAGTGGCTGCCAGTGTCCTTGGATAAATGATGATAGATGTGAAACCACATAAAGATAGGGATACATGTTACTGTACGTACCCAAAATTGTAGGGTACTGCACCATCGGAAATACGTTACACATACCCTAATGATGATACAGGTCTCCTTGCAAGGTGTTCAGAATCCAAAAAAGCCCACCAAGTATATATTTGTATCCTGTATGCCTGGCTCGGCCTCCACGTGCTTAGTTTTTCCCTCTGCGCATCTTTTTTCTTGCATTTTGGTCCTCAGTGATGAGACTGCCACCTTGACTAGGTGGCGGTCTCGTGACCGCCACCCAAGATATGGCGGTGGTCCCGTAACCGCCGCCCTGGATAGAGTGGCGATCCTATACGTGTTTTCTAGAACACTCCGACGATCACATCAAATGTAAATCTTCAATTTCTACCCGCATTCTTCAGCTAACTTTCTTTGCATTTTTTGTTTTGGCCACCCTATGAATAGTGTTTTCCCTTTGTTTATAGTAAAAGAGTTCAATTGGGAGTTACCCTCTGGTAAATGCATTTGCTATAAATAGCCAACTTGTTTTCAAACAAATGGCCCCTCACCTTCTCAATTCTATTATTTAGTCTTTGAATTTCTTGCTTAGAGTTCTACTAGCTTCATGTTTTGCATCAATTATTAGCTTTCCTTTGTTGTTTAGAAGTCATTCAATATTCGTGTTTCATCTTATTCCATTACTATTCCATACAATCAGCTTAACATAGAATAGTTTCATTTCTAGATTAGAATCCATTAAAGTTACAGGTTTTGTTTTGTCACAAGGATAGATTCTAAAACTCTCAATACATTTGTGTTATATTCCTGTAATAAATCCCACTAGGAATTGCATAGTCAAGCTCTATTCACTTGCACTATCCCTCTCCTACTCGCATTGTATTCGGTCTATATCCAAAGCTGCCATTGTTCAAATACCTTCTTCTGTTGATGCTATCATATACACGCTTTTCTGGATTCACGAGAATACGAAGGAACAAGGAGATCACACTGAGGGGATGAAGTCACACATAACTGGATTTACCACTGTTATGTAAATGCCAAGTTTTAGCTATCAAAATTCTAGTTATAACATATCAAATAGAGTAGTGAATTATTTTATTTTGGTCAAAAGCCCACTCTCTATATCACTAGGGAAGCTATGGGGATTGATAGTTTATGAGAAACTATGATTCATTCCTCACTTATGAGGTAGGATCGAGAGTCTTTCAATTCAAAATAATTAGTTGCTTAGATATTTAGGATAAAATCACAACTGCACAGACAAATAGCCACACCAAGCTACTTTGTTTGTTTTAAATTCTATTACTAAATTAGTTGTTCATTTTATAAATATACTAGAATAGCTGCTCTTTAATTTCATTGAAATACGTCATCGAAAATACAAAAATAGAAGAATGCTTGCATAGTGTAAATACATATTTTGTAATCAGTTTATTAATTTTAGTTAAAAGTTGAATCATTTTGCATGACAATCACAAGACCTAGAGAGCCTAGAGAATATATATTTGAACCAATAGTGCCTCAACCAAATCTACCCACAACATTAGCTGATATAGACCAAGACCTTAGGATACAGGTCTTTTGAACAACGACAAACCTACAATTAATTAGTGAACAACTGAGAGGGTTAAATATTGAAGACGACAAAGCTTACACATTTTGGTCAAACCATCCTAACTATAGACTGCCTTGATAAAATATCCAAATGACTATACAAGGATTCGAAAGAGAACAAGTATTTGGTTGCGATCCTTTAGTTCCACAGCCTGACACATGAGACCTCCTCGTTGACATAAATACTAGCTTACGCATTCAAGTTGCCAGAACACCTGTAAGGTATTATGAGAAAGCTACACAACTTCTAGTTCTAAACATAGGGGTTGAAAAGGCGTATGATTACTGGATAGTCGGAAGAAGGGATTAATTTTTCATATGACCATAACAGGTCTGCAACAACCACAAACTTATGGTTGTGATCCCCAAGTCCCACAACCTAACGTGCCTGCAAATTAGTTAAGCATTGACATTGGTTTACAAACGATGGTATTTAGATCCTCACCAATCTCGCCGGATATCATAACGCAGTTCTCCATATTAAATATAGAATCCAATCAATCTAATATTTTCTGGGCTAGACCAGAAAATCACCCATAGTTCGCTACAAATCCACTACACCTCCTATCACCATTTTCATAACCTTGTCTAGAGATATATACGAAGCTCCCACAGGTCACTTCCCACATATCCAACATCCAATAAACAGGATCTTGGTAGAGCTTGACATTGATTGGAGCCTCTGAACAACCATTATATCCGAGAAATCCGTTACACCAATTCAGGTTAGGAGGGATTTCTTCACCTTAGCTTCATAGATTCCATTATTGCGTGTTGAAGATATAAGATTACCCAACTAGTTTTTCTATATCCATATATATTCCATATTCATTGGCTATCTCAGCATGACCTTGGGAGGTCAGGTACGAGGAAGAGTTACTTGTAGATTCCTATGCTCACATGTCACTTTTCCATCGTACAAAATTGGTGAACCCAACGTGAAAAAATAGTTATTCCTCTTTTATTTTTCATTTCTTTCATCCACCTTCGCTCTTTCCCATTATTCTATGGGTATTCATATACCCCCTTAATATGTTGGGATATGATGCATATGGTAGACCTCTCTCAGGTCTTGAAGCAAGCTATAGTCAAACAAATAGACAACCATCACCCTCACTTTCTGCATGGGCTGATAACTATTCAAGTAATTACTTGTCATCTCAAACTCCCCCTCACAGAACTAGTTCTAGTTCTTCGTTCCAAATTGAGGAGTCATATCAGCTTGTACAAACACAACAGCCAGAGCCATCAGGCTCTAATAATATGACATTTACTGGAGAGTCCACTTCATCTCCTTGGGTCTTGTTTAGACCACAGATCAGTAGGTCATATCCACTCCCATTTTTGGATGAGGAGTACTTAGCATGCTATGCTAAAAGAGAACAACGTTTCCAAAACATGTATCCACCTATAGGGAGTTTGTAAACACAATCTAATACCCTATTCCAAGAAAACACCCCCATTCCTCCACCTATGGGAAATACCCTTGGTGAATCTTGGCAGGGTAATGATCAATTCATAGCAGGGTATCACACCCCTTTACAACCTCAAGGTATACAACAAATTCCATTAAGGAAAAGCACAGTGTGTTCATCAATAGAGGTCATTTCAGCCTTAGTTGAAAAGGTTAGAGGGCTGGACCTTGCTCAAGCAAACAAAATTCATATTTTGGGCAAGTAGGTATCCCCAACCCTCCGCATCATCCCAGTCAGGTTGACCTCCTTACAGGAACATGCACGTTAGTCATACCTCCTCAACATCCATATAATTACCCACAACAAATGCCAACTAGGACCACGTTTTCAAACACTGCTCCAGTTGAAAACATAACACCTCCTGACCTGGCACCAAACAACCCATACTAGAACATTGCTCCTCCTCACTTAAACATTTATTCAAAGTCACCACAAGGAGACATGTTCTCTTCTCCCAGGATGTTCGTTCAACCACAAGGATTCCCTTATGCCCCTGCAAATACATATGCTATGCCATATCAACAAACCATGCCACCCCCACCCCCTTAGCAAACACCATCGATGGTTAAGGCCTACGCGGTAGGGAATTATTTAGAATATTTAAAAGAGCCCCTAGAATTCACCATACGAAGTGTTATGCTTCCAAGTCCTCTGCCTGATTTACCCAAATATAAAGGGGAAGGTGATCCAAATGCACACATTAAGGACTATGCCACAACCATAAGGGAATTACTCCCTTGGGACGGGGTTGTTGCTAAGATATTCCCTAAAACCTTAGAAGGTATTGCCCTTGATTGGTATTATAGAATAATTGAAGCCTCGATACACTCATTTAAATAACTCGTGTCTGAGTTCATTAAAGCTTTTGATATGAAAAAATTGTTAAGAATAGGAATTAGGGAGTTCTTGCATATTAAACAAGAACATAATGAATCCATTGCTCATTTTATTCAAAGATGGCGTACGGTTCTTTACTCATCAGCAAGTGTTCCAAACATGGATCAAATGGAACTATGTGATTTATTCCTTAATTCTCTCAATAGAGAGATAAAGGAAGAATCCCAGAAGTTCCCACTAAGAACTTATGATGTACTCGAGAGTGCTCTCTGAATCGACCAAGCAACAATAGATAGTGGTCATAAAACATATGGAACAAATGGGAAATTAACCACTCCCAATCAAAACACCGCGGCCTATCCTAATACCAGGAATGCTAATCAAGGACCTATGATCATTAACAAGAACCACTGAGTTACAACAGATGGAGTAAATGACCAAGTTAAAAGGGAAAACGTTGTAAACATTTTTCCACCTGTTAATAATCAGTGAAATAACAATTTTACTCCAACAATCAATGCAGTGGATTTTAATCGTCCACCGCGACCACAATAACAACAACGATAATGAAAAATATAAACACAAGGTCCAAATCAAAACCCAACTGGATATCAGAGTCAAAACCAAAGGCAACAACCTCAAAATTTTAACTCTAACAACCAACAACCTTATCATAATTTTGGGTCACAACAAATTTTAAATCAACAGCCTCGAAATTATAATCCCAATTTGTATTGTGGCTTCCACAAGATTCAAGGCCACAATACTAGGACTTTTCGTGACTACAATAAATTCATACAATGTTTTCCAGAAGATCAAAAGCAACTCTTTATAGATATGTTTTTAGCAAATTCTGTAATACCTACGCTAAACACTTATACATGGGCGATTTCCCCTCAAAATGCACCCCTCAAGATCTTTAATGATCCACTCCCAAACCATTCTAACAATAGCAGGATAGATCCTAATGGAACAAACAAGGGTGTTGTAACAAGAAACAATGATCATGAAGCTTCAACTTCATTAAATCCACCAGTCGCACCCTAACTAGGAACTCGACCCCAAACTAAGATAGTTGGTTTGGTAGAGTTAGACACCGAGCTACCCGTAGAAACCATAACAAGAACACGGGATTATTCTTCTCAACCTACTCCAAGTTATCCATTAGAACTAGACAACAGTAAAAAAAAGTTGGTAAAACCCATAGGACCCTATGATTTAATTAATGACTTAACTAAAACCTTCTCTCACATTTTCTTCCTAGATTTGTTAAAAAATTCTCCCTCCCACAGGGCTGCCCTCTTAAAAGTATTAGGCCTTGGTCATTTAATCAACATCACTCCTCTGACGAAAATGCAAGTAAACCATGTAGACTTTGGCGTTCATCCTCCGGGGCAGCCGGATAGGGATATTGAATTTATATTTGATATAAGCAAAATGCCAATAGATGCTGAGATTACATAAAGAGGTGACCTAACCTTACATCTATAAGTATGGGTTTACAATAATTATGTTAAACGTGCAATGGTTGATGACGAGGCAGTAGTTAACATAGTCCCCTTCGCTTTTCTTCAAAATTTAGGATATTGAGAGACAAACTATTCCACAACACAAAATATGTTAAGAGGATATGATAGCCTCAAGGCCACTTCAATTGGAACCATAGTTTTACCAGTCACTTTAGGACCCAAGACCGTCCTCACCAAATTTTATATTATAGATCAGGAAACCAACTATAATATGATCCTCGGTCGGCCATGGATACATTGCATGAAGGTAATCCCTTCCATGTTATTCCAAGAAATAATATTTCTACATTTAGGGAAAATATTTGTGGCACAAGGTGACCCAAAACCCTTCGATATACACCTAGCTGATTTGAAGAAAAGACTAGGCATTCACTCCGAGTTTGAACTCCCAATAAATCAACTCATCAAACCAATTAATTCGAAACCAAAAGAGGAATTGATACCCACCAAAGAATTGGAAATTACAAATCTAGTCGAGGACATTCCAGCACTCAAAAATGAGACCAATGTTATAGAAACAGTGTCACTAGGGACTACCTCAAAAATTATCAAGTTGCTAGAGAAAGACTTACCTATTCTCCTACCATTTGATTCTATGGGTATGGGACACACCCTGGGAATTGCTTCTCTTCCATCAGATGAAGTTTTTATGGTAGAAGTAACCGAAGCAAAAGAAATAGATACGACAAATATCCCAATATCCATTTTTACAAGTGAGTATTAGACTCTCCACTTCGATGGAGCTAGATGTTGCTTTGGAACTGGGGCGGGAGTAATCTTTACTTCACATGAGGGAAAGATCCTACCTTTCACCTTTAAATTAAACTTTGAATGTAAAAACAATGGGGCTGAGTATGAAGCTCTCCTCCTTGGCCTCATCCTAGCCAAAAGAATGGGTGTTGATAACATTAGAGTGCTAGGAGACTCGCAACTAGTTGCAAACCAAGTCTCTGAGGTATATGAAACTAGACTTGAGCATTTACAACTCTATAAAATAGCAGTATTAGATCTAAGAAAGGGATTTAACTTCATATCAATTGAAGCAATCCCATGAGAGCAGAACCTTCTCACAGACTCAATAACAACCTTAGCTTCCCGTTTTACCCCAAATAGTGAGTTGGAAGATACAAATTTCACGGTGTCACTTGGTACTAAACCATTAGTGTGTAAAATACCAACAAAACTCACTCTTGACTCATGGAGAAGATGAGGATGATTTTTCTATCATGGATCAATTTGATGATGATAGGTCACTCTCGAATATCTAAACACCTATGCGGAGCTACAACTTGTTCACCGCATAGTGGATCTTTCCCTAATACCACATTCATCTTCCTATTTTGGAAATCCCATGGTAGAGTCTCCTCCACCGAAGGATCTTGATATCTACAAGATAGAAAATGGAGAAAACTTGGAGCTACCTCTAGCCCCACCTGAATTTGAATAAGGTAACGCTTCTTTAATAGAAGAAACCATTGACATAATCATTGGAACGGAGGAAGAACAAAAAGTTTTGAAGTTGGGATCCTCGTTAACTCCGGAGGAGATAGAAATACACACCCAAATCCTAAAAGAGCATCAAAAGGCTTTCACATTTGAATATAAAGAAATGACGGGCATTGCACCACACATCATAGTACATAACCTTGTCACTAAACCAGACAAAAAACCAATTAAATAGAAGTCAAGACCAATGAAGCCAAAAGTGGCTCTCATTGTAAAAGAGGAAGTAATAAAGCTTCTCCATGTGGGATTCATCAAACCCATTGACTATTCACAATGGGTATCTAATATCGTCCCTATTCTCAAAAAGAATGGGAAGATACACATTTGCATAGATTTTCGGGATATTAACAAAGCTTGTCCCAAGGATGACTTCCTATTACCATCCTTTGACTTTATCATTGATGCAACAACTGGATTTGAACTATTGTCCCTCATGGATGGATTCTCAGGGTATAATCGGATTAAAATATCTAAATAGGATCAAGCCAAAACCACATTCATAACTCCCTGGGGAACTTATTGCTATGTTGTCATGCCATTTGGTCTTAAGAACACTGGTGCTACGTATCAGCTGGCAATGACATATATATTCCACGATCTTATCCATAAAATTGTCGATTCTGCCAAAATCTGGGCTATTCTCGAAATGATCCCACCATCAGACGAGTCTGGAATTAGGTCATTTCTTGGGAAATTCGGTGCAATCTGAAGGTTCATCCTAGATTTAAGTTTTTCCATTCATCCAATTAACAATTTATTAAAGAAAGATTATAGCATTGATTAGATTGAAGCAGTTAAACGCTTCTTGTTGTCTCCACCCACGCTAATGCCTCCTAGACCAGACCACCCTTTGATCCTATACTCATGGGCCACTAATGTCTCGCTAGCCTACATGCTGGCTCAAGAAGACGATGATAAAAGGGAACGTGTGGTCTATTTCATTAGCTGAATGTTGCTTGATTATGAAACACGTTATACACAGGTAGAGAGAGAATGCCTTGCCATAGTCTTTACAACAAAATGTTTAAGACATTACATGTTAAATTCAAGAAACAAGGGTCATTGTAAAGAAAGATCATTTACAAACATTTCTCACGCAAGGGTCTTTATCTAAAAAGGCTGGACGTTTCATAACCTTAATGGCAAAATTTGAGTTGACATTCGTAAACCAAAAATCCATTAAAGGACAAGTCATTGCAGATTGGCTAGCTAACAATCCACTAGATGGAGGAAATATGGTAAATTTGGAATTTCCTAATGAATGTGTATACTTTGTCGAAACTAGGCCCCCCATCTCTACATGTCCATGGTACACTGATATCATTAATTTTATCATAGACCACACATACTTGGAAGGTGCCACATCACAACAAAGAAGGTGGTTACACAATATCACCTCTAAATATGTTGTTTTAGAATAGGTACTCTATCGTAAAGCCTTTGACGACATGCTTCTAAGGTGCGTCAGCACAAAAGAATCTAAGAAGATTCTTCATGAATCCCAAAGTGGGATATGTGGAGGCCACTTCGGTGGTCATGCCACTACTCACAAAATACATCGGATGGGCTATTTTTGGCCCACTCTCGAGCATGAAGCAGTAGAATATGTACGTAAGTGCCACAAATGCCAAGAATTCTCTCACGAGATTCACATGCCAGCACAATCCCTGCAACCAATAGTGACCCCGTGGCCCTTCTCCACATGGGGTTTGTACTTGATAGGGAAATTCTCTCCTTCATTAACAGATGGCCATAATTTTATAGTTATAGCCATGAAATATTTTACCAAATGGGTGGAGGCCATGCCTCTCACCACCGTACCAGGTTTGGTAATTGCCAAATTCATTCTAAACCAAATCATTTACAGGTATGGTGTCCCACAAGTCATTATCTCTGATAATGGCACATCCTTTAAAAATGATGAAGTTCGTGAGTTATGTAGCAAATTCAAGATAAACCATCACATGGCCTCTCTTTACTACCCTTAAGCCAATGGGCAGGCCGAAGTGATAAACAAAACGTTAAAGGCTATTCTCCTCAAAACAGTCAAGGAGAACAAGTGAGATTGGAATTTAAAACTATATCCGGCCTTGTGGGCCCATCGAACCTTAATAAGAACACCAATAGGGGAAACCCCTTTTTCATTGGTATTTGGGGAAGAAGTAGTTCTCCCGCTTGAGGTTGAAATACCCAGTCTCCGTATCTCATTACAAGGGATTCTGGATGAAGAATCTTATAGGGAGACACACCTCTCTCAATTAGAAAGCCTTGACGAGGCCAGGTTAAATGTTGAACAACGACACAGAGCCTATGTTGACTGGATGTGCCGGCAGTTTAACAAAAAATTCTATGAGTGAGAAATATATGAGGGAGATCTAGTTCTAAGACTAGACAACCGGATCGATAAGAAAACCGGCGAAGGAAGGAAGTTCCGGCCCAAATGGTTGGGCCCATACCGAGTCATGAAAGACTACGGAAACGGTGCATATCTCTTGTGCACACTAGAAAGTGAGGAATTCAATGAAACTATCAATTCCTTGCATGTTAAATGGTTTTACGTATAATACATCAGAATCACCACTTGTACATTATAGCTACCTACATTGCATTAGTCATTTAGCTATTTCATTCTGTCCACTCATTTTGTAAAAATGGTAGTCCAGGAACTTACTCTTAAGAAAATTATTACAAATTTATGAAAGTATTGGAAAAAGCATTCAAAACACATCTCTTCAAACATCATTAAGTATTTTCAAATCTTCTCATCAAGGTCGACAGACAAGTATTGATGAAAACCATACCAAGGCCTGCATACTTGGTTTTGCTATTTCTTTCTACTAGGTGAAGTTGCCCTTACCTATGGTCTGTTCTAGAAGCTTCTTGGTGTCACATCTATCCCTCTTAAGTCTCTTTTAAAGAAAGGATATCCCAAAGTTACAAGTCAAAAAAGTTAAAATCAAATGGAATCAAAAGCACCAAGCAAACAAAATATTTTATTTTACACACTTCTTTGCCCCACCAACCTTTGGTGATAAGCCCACATCTCTTACTGGGGGTGTGAGGTTGGGAAAGGAAAGAAGTACCCTTACTCACCTATATCCTGCTTTTGGTGACAAACATGTGCTTCTTACTAATGGCATGATGCAGGATGTGGGGGGTCCATTCACACAAATTAACAAATCTTGGTATGCTAGAACCACAAATCAAATTATATTAAGAGAAAACAAATATCCAAATTTCTAAAGAGATCAAATCCTCAAAACCAGATTTTGTCAACCAGGTTGCCATTTATAAATCTAAGTCTAGATAAACTAGAAAGTAAGTGGCCTTCTAAGCTTGGTGGTAGTTCTGAGTAGGATAAGTGTGTAGGTTTAGGTTTGGTTTCTGTTACTGGTATTGTTTGTCTCTCATCGTTCCATTTAGTCAAGCTCATACAATTTTAGCCCTTCCTAACTCTTGGTGTAGATCCCTCACATCTTACTGGTTACGTGGATCTAGGAATGGGCAAAGTTCATCTCTTTATCACTAAACATTCATCATGTTTTTCCAACATAAGAAGAAAATCACAGACATTGCCCCAAAGAGGTCAAAAGTTCAAAACTACAATGTGTTAATCATCACATATCTAGCATTACAAAAGCATAAAAAAGAGAAAAATTCTACTCAACATTTGTTATCATTTGTCATCCATTGCATACATACTGAAAAACATGAAAACAAATACTCTAAATACATCTAGTATACATGTGGAAACAAGTCACAAAATTCTAGGCACCAAGAGTCTAGATCCAAAAAGATATATATATATAATATATATATATATATATATATATCAAGTTTCATATATAATGCCATCATGTACTAGGCATGGTCCAAAACGATCAATTGAGCCCGAAAAGTACAAAAACACTCATATAGATATCTGACAAAACACTACAAAAATGGCCTCTCAATTCCTATGGGATCCCTTAGAAGGCACATGAACACGTCTAGGACTTCAGCTACACTGGTGCTCTGAATGCACTGAGGGGCTCGTGGTCACAGCCCAGTAGATGTTGTCCCCACTATGAGAATGACTCCTCCTCATTAAGTGCTCAAACTTCTTATATCCAGCTACCTCAACACATAGAGAATTCATGATCTTTGCCGCATGCCAGACAGAGGCAAAAACAATCGATATGACTACCAGCTACTGAAGGATCCCCCATGTCCACAGAAATCTCAGCATGAGTCTTCTTTGAGGGAAGAAGCAAGGTATCTGTGTATACTCGAGTGAATCAAGTCTCGTAGCTCATCAGCAGTCGCTACAAATAAAGGAGGAAAACAAGTTAGAAAATTATCAAAAATATAATACAAAGATAAATGAAAAGAAAATAAATAACAATTAATACAATTCTAACTAAAACAAATTCAAGAGAAGAGTGACAACTCACTTGGATCTCCAGGCCTCCAGGAAGGATCTCTAGGATCCGCAGTCTGCCACTGGTTCCGCCGCTGACTAGTGTCCCTCTCCCACATCTGGGGCAATGTGATGACCTACAATGGACTCACCATCTCCCCCTAAATCTTGAGAGAGAAAATCCTCTGAAACTAGAGTCACCCTCTCTGCGCTCCGCTCTGCTCTCTCGGCTTGTAGGATCCCCTAAGTATCATGTCAATTGGGATCACTATCATCCTCGCCACCCATCCCAGTAATCTCCATCTCCTCTGTCTCCTCCTCTATCTCTCCCCCAGTAAACTCCTTAGACTTAGAGTCCACGTCAATGGGATCATCACTGCTATGGGTGGGACTAGCGGAAATATAAAGTAAAGGTGCCTGAGGAGCACCGAACTCTCCCTTGAGCACATACCACCCCTCCTCACCACGATAGGAACACCAGGGGTAACAATGGTCCAACCCTGGCCCTCTAGGACCTCCCCGAGCCCCATGAATAGATCTATACACTAGCCCCATCAGAGAAACCATGTCAATATAGGGGAGGCCTGAACTACTGTGGTACTCTATCAAAGGGGGTGGATCTTCCAACTTTCCCACCTTGTCTACTAGCTGACTAGTAGTCTGAGAAGCAATCAATGTAACAGTCTCCCTCTCCCCCATAGCCCTGCCATGGCCTGATAAGGAGTGGCCCTCCATATCTGCAGTAGTCAAAGAGGCCACTGGCTGGTGGGGTAGCTCTAAGAATAGTCATCCTTGTCCACCATGCTGTCTTGACGGCCCCGGGATCCTCTGCCTCTACACCTCTCCCATACAGAGTGATATGCTCATACACCCAACTCATGACAAGAGTCGGGTGGCTAAGTGACTATCCATGTAGTTGGTCACCCTTGTTACAAATCATGGTAGGTGGTCTCGAGGATGTCTACTCCCCAAGCGTAGACACGTCCATGGCCCTCAATCTATGTAATAATGGGGGCCCAACAATATAAGAGAGTGTCTCCTCCCATGTCCCCAATCAATCTCAAAGCAAGGATGCCCATGATGGCCTTGCGAAGCACAGGAATTTCTATCTCAACAATGGAGCGGATCCTCACCCCCTTCTTCAAACCCCATCGAAACAACTACATCCCCCCATATATGTGGCCCACTAAACGACATGAGATCTCAATACTACTTTCTTAAGATACAGCCGCCGCCCAAGGGATCGGAACCCCTAGTATACGGTAAACATCCTCCAGGGTGCTGGTCCCACTCACCCTAACTCTTGGCAATCAGAAGGTGTTCTAATCTACATCCCAGTATGAAAATAAGTCACATAGCAAATGACTAGTAGGCACAACGTGAGGGACATGTGCAATCCTCCAAATGCCATCCATCTGAAGAGTATCTCGCTCTGCATGAGTGAGTACCTCTAAACATTGATGGGAGCCAATGACACTCCCTCTCTCAACTCCATC